>SJYQ01017495.1:0-44743 GCA_006410935.1 Redunca redunca
CTCTTGCCTGAGCTCCTCGGGCCAGGCCTCTGCTCAGGAACCATAATTGCTCCCTCTGATTCTGGCCCAGGCCTGAGCTCAGCTCTGTCTGTTACGCACTTTCTCCCCTTTGTCTGAGGCTCAGAGAGGGCAGCCGTTTGCTCAAGGCTGCACAGCTCCTGTCCTCCAGCCTGGCCCCAGGGCCCTGGAACCCACTGCACAGAGCAGGGCTCCAGGATCATGCATGTGCCGCCTTGGGCTGCTTCCTCACCGGCCCCCACCTAAAGGGAAAAACCTGAGCCCCTTCCTCTGCTGCTGCTGCTGCTAAGCCGCGTCAGTCGTGTCCGACTCTGTGCGACCCCACAGACGGCAGCCCACCAGGCTCCCCTGTCCCTGGGATTCTCCAGGCAAGAACACTGGAGTGGGTTGCCATTTCCTTCTCCAATGCATGAAAGCGAAAAGTGAAAGTGAAGTTGTTCAGTCGTGTCCAACTCTTATCAACCTCATGAACTGCAGCCCACCAGGCTCCTTCATCCATGGGATTTTCCAGGCAAGAGTACTGGAGTGGAGTGCCGTTGCCTTCTCCGGCCCCTTCCTCTGCTCCCCTCCAAATCTCTGACAGGCTGACCTCTCTCCCACTAAACCTCCTCACGTGTGTAGGGCTGGGAGGGGATGAACGGAAAACACCTGATGTAGAGCAGCGAGCCCTGCTCTGACGCTCCCGCGCTCTCCCTGGGCACGCTCATCCCCGTGGGGGCCAGCAGACCAGACTCCCCACGGCCCAGGCCTGGACCAAGGCCACACGGCTGAGCAGCGCCAGAGCCAGAGCCCAGGCCCGGGCTTCAGGGCCTCCAGCCTCCGCTCCACATGGGCCCAGGGTGCCCGTGTCCTCTCTCCTGACTCCAGGTGAAGCCAGAGGTCTTCAGCCACCCCGAGCAGTTCTTGTTGATCTACTCAAGACTCCTCTTCATTGTGCCCGGTGGGAGCTTTGTGGAGTTCCACTAGTGGCAAATGGCCGGGGACTGCAGGGGTGAATGAGGGGTTAACCTGGTAAATGGGGTGGGCGCCCTAACATGGCCCGGGTATGCAGGACAGAGGGTGGCAATGGGTGATGCCTGAGCTCTCCTCCCCCAGGGACTCCTTGGGTGATGGAGGCTCTGCTCCTCTCTGAGGTGCCTGAGACGATGAAGGGCATGCTGCAGAACTGACTTCCTGCAATGAGCACTCCTCCCCATGCTGCCCCGCAACACCCTTCCTGAGACCTCCCAGGGCGGGGCCGGGGCGGGCCTGGGGCGGGGCGTCTGGGCTGAGATGGTGCCCATCCCGGCTCCAGTCCAGGGACCACACTGACACCTTGGCTTTAGAGCTGGACTTTTTTTTTTTTGGCTGTGCTGTGTCTTAGATGTGACATGTGGAATCTTTCGTTGGGGCATGCGAACTCTTAGTTGTGTCATTTGGGATCTAGTTCCCTGACCAGGGGTCGAACCTGGGCCCTCTGTACTGGGATGCCTGCATGGGTCAGTCTTAGTCACTGGACCACCAAGGAAGTCCCTAGAGCTGGATTCTGGGGCTAAGAACAGGAGCATCTCCATGAGCTCCAGGTGAAGAGCTATGTTCAGAATTGCTATGAAGTCCCTTGCTGCTGCTGCTACTGCTGCTAAGTCGCTTCAGTCGTGTCCAACTCTGTGCAACCCCATAGACGGCAGCCCACCAGGTTCCCCCGTCCCTGGGATTCTCCAGGCAAGAACACTGGAGTGGGTTGCCATTTCCTTCTCCAGTGCATGAAAGTGAAAAGCGAAAGTGAAGTCGCTCAGTGGAAATTTGGTCTAGCTTTTCCAAAATCCAGAGGTGCATGGGTTTTTATATAACATAGCCAGAAGTCCAAAGCTGAAAAGAAAATGCATTAGATGTGCATATTTAGTTTGAAGACATTACAAGCTCTGTCATTATGAATCTAAATTAATAATAAAAAAGTGTTTTTACAAGAAGCATCCAGAAAATTCCACATTAAACACTAAAACTATGCATTCCAAATGCATCAGAAAGCAAATGTTCTTCCAGTTTATTCTATAGGGGTTTAAGTTAAAAACACTTTGAAGTTTTGGGGCAAAGTCCAAACAAATACCAAGTGAGAAACTCTTAGATCTGTACAGTCAAAAAAGAGGTGTCTAGGGTCAAAAGCTCTACACCCAGCATAGCTCATTGTTAGGTAAATCTGGACAAAGCACAGGTCAAGTGTTTCCTTCTCAATTAGTTAGATAATAAAAATGTAGCAGAATATAATTTGTAAGGTGGTTTTTGTCCTTATTATCAGTGCTATTAAGGAATGCCACTACTCATAACACTGAGCTTGATCCCTACAGAAATTCCTACAGCAAAATGCAGGAAAGTGGGCTAAACAAGCTAACCCAATGTGTCCATATTATAATTGGATTATTCTGTGATGCGTATGTAAATACTGACACTGTCTGCATACTGTATAGGAAGTAAGTTAAGTTTTAGTTCTAAATGTGTTTCCTAATTTATTATTTCTGAATATCAGGGTGGATGGATGTGATTATTATTTTCCAGTAATCCCTAGCTCTGCCATTCTGTGTCTCCAAATCTTTATTTTCATGTCTACCTTTTCTAACAATTCTCTGTAGACAATCTCATCCATTTCCAACCTACTAGGCTTAACACTGAACTCAATCCTTAAAGAACCAAGCACAGCCCAGAATACTCTAAGTTCACAACATGTACTAAATATTCTGTACCTACTTTTTCTCTTTATATATGTTAATACTGAGAAAATGTATAAGAAAAGTCTCATCACTCGACACAAACTGTAACCTAATGGACATTTACTGCATGACTATTTAATTGCGATTGAATAGTCACCTGCCTGGCACTGTTCCATTAAGTCATAATTCTCCTCAGGAAAACAACACACATATCTAATCTAAAAAGCTTCTATTCATATATAAAATCTATTGTAAGCAAACAGCAATACTTATGTATATACATTAAAAGTCTGTTACAGAACAATTAATTTCTAAGTATATTTGCTGCTACTACTGTAGGCAAGTTATTCTTCTTGGCAGCTGTGAACTCTCCCCTCTGGAACTAGTTCTTAATTTGGCAGGGCTGTCAGAGCCAACGGAAGTGTGGTACATGGGTACCAATTTTTTCCCGCTTATCCACTTAATCATACTTTTAGATGATTCTCAACAGCCTCAGAACTTCAAATGCTAAAATGTGCAAACATAAATGGTTAAAAAACAAAAAGCACTATAAAAAACTTAGAAAAAAAAAACAAAAAAAACTATCAAAAGCAGTGTTTCAGGTTCACCTGGAGTAGATTTAAGGGCCTGAGACTTGAAGTATTTTTTAAACCAAATGGAACACCTATTAAATACGGGGCCCCAGGTGAGGACCCACCTGGTCAGCCTCTCAGTCTGTTGTGTGTTCACTCCGGTTTGAGTGTCAGGACTTCTCTGGGCAGGAGGGTGGGAGACTGAGTCCCACCTCTCAGACGATGACCTGATAGTTCTAGGCGATTTGGGGCTGTGGGCCCCAGGACAGCTGAGCCAGTCTCCTGCCTGGGCATGGAGGGACTAGAGCCCCAATGCCTGGCCCCTCCCGGCTCCAGGAGTGCCGGTGACTTAGGTCCTCCTCTCAGATCGTGTTGCTGTGTGCCTGGGCTCCCAGGAAAGGGGTGTTGATCTGGGCTCTGGGGCCTGGATCACATCGACCCAATGCTCATGTATCCTGGGCCAGGCCCTGCTCTGGGCCATACCTGGGGCAGGAGAGGCCCCAGAGGACCATGGGAGCAGGCAGGACACCACTGAGACTGGGGGCAGGGGCTGCACTCTGGTAGGAGGAGAGGAGGGGGCAGAACACCCTGGCACCAGCTTCTTTGTAGCTCGGCCACCAGCCTGCGCAATGCAGCACTGCCCCTCCTCCCAGAGCCAGGCCTGGAGCGAGACAAGGGAGCCTCAAGTCCCCTCCCCCACCTGCTCAAACCACAGCCACCTGTAGATCAAAACACATCTTTTTTAAAATCCTCAGCTGCCTGAAAGAGGTACATGGTTGGGGCTGGGGCTGAGACTGCACACACGCGGTGGGGGCACTCCTGAGTGCCCTCAGACTTTGCACGTTTCTGCATTTCTGCACATGACAGCGATTTTTGCAGAAAGGGTGTGGAGGGTGCATCTGGGCCTGGCACCAGCCTGTGGCAGCTGTCTGTGGCTGCCTTTGTCCACCCAGGGTGCCCAACCTCTTGTTCTCACCTCAACCACTGTGGCAGCTTCCTCTCCCCGTGAGAACAGGGACTCCCACAGTGCCCGGGGGACTGGCCGTCTCCCTGCCTGGCCTGGAGTTCCAGGGCCACTGCCCAGTATTAGCAAAATTCACAGGCTCCCAGGTGATCCACTCAAGCCACACACCCTTTCTCCCGCCCAGGCTCTGTAATTAAGGGTATTAGCAATGTTTGTAAATCTCCATGAGAGAGGATTTCAACCAGAACTGGGCCCCAGGAGCCCCTGATTGAAGCCATTCAAGGCTGTGGGCTCCTGAGTGGCTCACTGCCATTCCAGGTCATCTGTGTATCACCTGAAGGCTTTGCTAGCCACAAAGGGTTGCAGACTCAAATTCCAGGACACAGTTATGGGATGTAGTTGAGACTAAGGAACTCTAACTATGCAAGGGGCAAGATGCTTGGTGGGGCTGCGGTGACCAGAAAGCACGTTCCTTTTTAAAAATTTGATTAATTAATTAATCACTTTGGCTGCGATGGTCTTAGTGGTGGCACTTGAAGTCTTTGCATCATGCAGGGTCTTTCACTGTAGCGCCCAGAATCTCTAGCTATGGCACGTGGGCTCAGTAGTTGCAATGTGCTGGCTTAGTTGCTCTGTGGCAGCTGGGACCTTAGTTCCCCAACCAGGAATCGAACCTGTATCCCCTGCATTGCAAGGTGAATTCTTACCACTGGACCACCAGGGAAGTCCCCGGGAAACATATTCCTGTGTAACTGGGGTCTCTGCTGCTGGCTAGTGTAGGGGAATGAGGGGTCCTTTTTTGCTAGATCTTCCAATTTCTCAACATCAGATGGAGATCCATATTTTATAAGAAATATTCCAATTTTTAAGTGTCTCGATGTCCCGAATTCTGACTGTGCCTCTAGAAGTGCAAGCCTGTGTGTAAGTGAGGAGTAGGAAGAAGGAGACCTGAGCCCACTATAGGATTCCCTTTTCCCCATGGTGTCCAGAGCCCCACTGTTGAATGAGTCAGCCTGGATGCTGACTCCAAGTCATGTGCTGCCCTTTACTGTGTAATGTAGTGTGTGTGTGTGCACACGCATGCCCGACTTTGCGACCCCTTGGACCATAGCCCACCAGGTTCCTCTGTCCATGGAATTTTCCTGGCAAGAATACTGGAGTGGTCACCATTTCCTACTCCAGGAGATCTTCCCGACCCAGATATCAAACCCACATCTCTTATGTCTCTTGCATTGGCAGGTGGATTCTTTACCACTGTGCCACCTAGGAAGCCCTTTATAGTGAGATACTCTTAATACGTAAGGATTGAGATCCTTAATACGTAAAGGTCTCTTGCAAATCAAAAAGGAAAAGTAATATTGTCACGCTTGGAAAAAATCTACAGAGTGACTTTGGATGGCCGATAAACATGATGCTCTGTTCATTCTTTTTCTGGCTCTGGTTCAGCTCTCAGCCCACAGGGACGCAGATCCTCACTGCTCTCTGTGTTCTGACCTTCTTAGATGCTCTCAGCCAGGTCTCACCACTTAACTTGTCTGTCCAGTCCTTCTTAGCACATTTACAAGCAGATGCATCACTGGAGGGAAAGATAATACTTTAAAATATTTATTCAGCTTTGGTTTTGCCGTGAAGTGGCAGGCTATGTGGGAGAAGGACCAAGAGGGGGACCCCGAGAAGCAGCCCAGGCTTCTCTGAGCCCTCTCAGGAGGCCAACTCTGGCCCACACTTGCACCCTCATGCAGTAAAAGTGCTGCTCGACCCCCATTCTTGGAAAGCAGCTGGCAGGGGCGGGGGGTGCTTGGGAGGGGGAGAAGGGTTCTCCTTGCCTTGGTCCCAGAGTATTTCTTTGAGGAAGAAATACTGGTTTCCTTCTGTACTCTTCTCAGGGTAGCCATGTGACCAGCTTTTTTGAAGAGGTTGATTTCCCAGGCTCCCCTGCAGTGAGGGGTGACTGGGGACCCAATTCTGACACACGCGAGTGAAAGCCACTGGAAGAGGCTCCTGGGAACCTCCTTCAGAGGAGAGAGACTCGGCCAGCTTTGCTTTTGGCCCTCTGCCCTTCCCGCTCCTTCCTGCCCTGAGCACAGATGAAGTGCTTGGATCTGCAGAAGCCACCTTGCAACCACAAGGCAATGAACGCAAGGCCGAAAACCAGGGGCTACAGATGGCAGAGCAGAAAGATGGAGAACCTGGGCCCCGGGTTGTGAGTGAGTCACACAGCCTTGTGTGTGCGGTTTAGCCACTCAATCGTGTCCGACTCTTTGAGACTCCACGGGTTGTAGCCCACCAGGCTCCTCTGTCCATGGAATTCTTCAGGCAAGAATAGTGGAGTGTGTTGCCATTTCCTATTCCAGGGGACCTTCCCCACCCAGGAATTGAACCAGGGTCTCCCGCACAGCGGGCAGATTCTGTACTGTCTGAGCCACCCGTGAAGCCTTCACAGCCCTGGGCTCCCCTCAGACAAGAAAAAAAAACAAAAACACTCAGCTGTTTAAGCTGCTGGTGTTCAGATTTCTGTCCCTTCTGGCTGACTCCAGCTCTGGCAGGTCCTCTTCCAAGGCCTTCTGGTCAGTACTTTCTCCCTCATTCCTAGCGAAGTGCCCTCCTGGCCCGGCAGGGTGGCAGTGCCTCTGCCTGCCTGGTCTAACCTCAGTCCAGCTGTGTGTGGAGGGGCAGATCAGTCCAAATAGGACCAATCCCAGCACACCGTCCGCACAGTCTTGGAACCGAACCCCAGACCCCCTGCGTCCTCATCAGCACTCGTGTCAACAGCTCCTGGCCTCCCCACGGGCAGTGAAGCCAGGGAGGTGTGTGACTACAGATGGAAAGCGATGCTTGCAGCTCTGGGGCTGCTGGCCATGTTCTATTTCACGACCCACGACAAGGTGTTTGGTTTACGTGATCTGTTCACTGTCGTTTGTGTTTTATGGATGTTCCCACTTTCCATCTTAATTCACAGTAAAATCATTTGAAAATTTCAGAGGCCATCAGTCAGCTGGATTTGGCCCATTTGGACAGGAAGGGGAGGGTCAGCGGTGGCCGCAGGCTGGACGGTCCAGCAGCGGCCTGAAGAGCCAGCAAGGGGCACCTCCTGGGGAGGGGCAGGGTGAGCGGGCAGGACCTGAGCCTTCCATGGACTGGAGTGTCAGCCAGTTCATTCTCTCAGAATAGCTGCACACCTGCAGATCAGCAGTTTCTGTTGTGGTGAGAATTAGTTAAAAAAACAAATGAAAGGGCAAGCTTGCCTCTGACACGCCAGCCGGCACAGCCCTGAGACTCCTGCCGCCGTCTGTCACCGCCCACACGTCTTCCTCCATCCGCGCTGCTGGCACGAGTAGGGCCCGTGACCTGCGATCCTACGCCGGCCTACCAGGGTCACAGAGCCAAGTCTGCCTCTGAGTGGAGGTCTCGGTCACACATGGTCTCCCCTGTACGGGCAAGTCAGGTGACCGTCCTGAGCCTCAGTGTCCTCATTTGTGAAGTGGCGCTATTATCTCTCCTGCAGGCGTGTTGTAAAAATCAGACGTGATGTGTTTTCAGGTACAGAGAGTCAACCAGGGGCAGTGCCTGCTGTGTTTGTGAGTGGAGGTGCCCTAGTTGAGTCCATCCCAGCAGTGGAAGGGCGGGAGCTGGACTGTTCTCTTTGAGGCCCCCTGCAGGCTTCACACCATGTGGATGAGGGTCCCCGAGGGCTTGGGGGAAGGTAAGGTTAAGGTTCCCTCAGCCCCCACCCTCCCCTGGAAGACCTCCTTGTCAGCCACTCCCCATGAGGCTGTCCTTCCAGACCCTTCAGCTCTGAGCCTTGTATGACACAAACCTGCAGTGGGCGGTAGGCCAGCAGGTGCCCAGCTGAGTGAGCATTGTGCCAAGAATAACTGGCGGCTGGACAAGCTAAGACCAATCTCCAGGCAACAAAAGAGGGCTATTCTGGGGGCCTCGAAATCTGGGTAGAGTAAAGGGTGGCAGGGAGGCTGCTCAGAGCCAGCCACCCACAGCGGCCTGCAGCCCAGCATGGGGCCATGGAGACCCTGGACTGAAGGCTTCAGGATTCCCCACAGAAGGCCTCCTGCGGCACTCACAGTCCAGGCTCATGGCTTGTTGATAGCTGCATTCCTCAGGCTGTCTCTCTGCCCCTCCATTCCTGGGGATTCCTGCAAGAAGGATGTGGTCTGGTCAGCCTGGAGAGGATGGGCCTGGAAGGATCTTCTGACAGTGAAAGTTCCAGGCTCTACAAAAGAAGGCATGTGGATGACCATTAGGCACAGGAAAAGATGCTCAGCATCACTAATTATTAGAGAAATGCAAATCAGAGCTATCTCACATTGGTCAGAATGGCCTTCATCAAAAAGTCTATGAGTAACAAATCCTCGGGAGGGTGTTGGAGAAAGGGAACTCTCCTACAGCTTCAGTTGGAATATAATTTGGTGCAGCCACAATGGAGAACTGTATGGAGAGCCCTCAGAAAACTAAAAATAGAATTACCATATGACTCAGCAATCCCACTCCTGGGCATATACCTGGACAAAACTATAATCAAAAAGATACATGCACCCTAAGTTCATAGCAGCACTATTCACAATAGCCAAGATATGGAAACCTAAATGTCTGATGAATGGATAAAGAAGATATGGTATATGTATATACACACAATGGAATACCACCCAGCCATAAAAAAAGAACAAAATAATGCCATTTGCAGCAACATGGATGGACCTAGAGATTATTACAGTAAGTGAAGTAAGTCAGAAAGAGAAAGCCAAATACCATATGATATCACTTATATGTGGATTCTAAAATATACCACAAATGAACCTGTCTACAAAACAAACAAGACTCACAGACATAGAGATCAGACGTGTGGTTGCCAAGGGACTGAGGGTTAGGGAGAGGGATGGATCGGGAATTTAAGGTTGGTAGATGCAAACTATTGCATTTAAAATGAGTAAACAAGGTCTTACTGTATAGCACAGGGAACTATAGCTAGTCTCCTGGGATTTATAAAAAAGAATATAAAAGAATGTATCTATGTCTAGGAGTCATTTGCTGTACTGTAGAGATTGACACAATGTTGCAAATCAATTATACATCAATTAAAAAGTTCCAGGCTCTGCTCTACTCTGCTCTACGAGTGGCAAATCAGTGCAGGCTACTCTGGACCCAAGGAGGGAGGAGTTAATTCCTAGGTCTGAGTCTCTAAAGAGGCGACGGGTCTGAATGGGGCAGACAGGGCTGAGTCACGACTCCTCCTTAGCAGGCATACCTGGTACCCTGTACTTCAGCTTACGAGAAACTCAGAGTATTGAAAAGTTGAGAGTGTAATGGCAAGAAACACGCGAATGCCTACCACCTGACTTTGCCCTATTTTCTTCTTTGTTTTTAGAGCTCAAACAGGTCCCTGCTTGCATTCCTGACCCTCCCAGGCATCGCTGCTCCTCTGAATTTGCAGTGTCCTATTCTCATGCACACCTTCATACTTTTGCTGTATGTATCGACAAACTACATGTAGTATTAGCTTTGCATGTTACTTTTCACTGTGGTAAAACACATAAAATAAAATTTCCCATTGAACATTTTCACCATGGTTTATTGCACGGTTCAGTGGCACTAAGTACATTCCCAATGGGTAACATCACCACTGTCCAGCTCTAGGAATTCTTAATCTTCCAAAACTGAAACTCTGTGTCCATTAGTCAATAAGGTTCCTATTCCCTCCTCCCTTACAACTTCTGGAAACCATCATTTTACTTTCTATCACAATGAATTAATGGTTCTTGGTGCAAATAGAATCATATAATATTTTTCCTTTTGTGTCTGATTTATCTCACCTAGCATAGCATCTCCAAGGTTCCTGTATGTTGTAGCATGTGTCAATTTCTTTCTTTTTAAAGGCCGAGTAAATTCCATTGCATATATCAGCCAAGCTTTGTTTATACATTCATTGATGGACATTTGGGTTGTTTCCACCTTTTGGCAACTGTGAATAATGCAACTGAACACAGGTATATAAGTATCTGTTCAAGTACTTGCTTTCAGTTCTTTTGGGGACGTACACAAAAATGGAATTGTTGGATCATATGGTAATTCTGTGTTTAATTGTTTGAGGATCCCCCCTACTGCTTTGCATGTTTTAAAATCTTATGTACTATGTATGGAGGGTATTGTACTGTGTCATTTAGCAATTCATTGCTTTTTTTTTATTTTTTTATTTGGTGCTTGTATGTTTCTCAGTTTCAGCCATATTAATACATAGATCTAATCTGAGAATCTGTGTCCTTTAACTTACAAGTTTAAGTATTGTCATTACTTGGACTTATTTTTACCATCTTATTTTGTGCTCCTCAAATTTTCTTATGGGTTTTCTTTTTCATTTTTCTCTTGTTTCCTATATCAATCGAATCTAGTGAGCCTTTAAAAATTTTTTTATTTGTTTTATTTTTTGGCTGCACAGTAAGCAGGACCTTAGTTCACCAACCAGGGATAGAACCTGTGCTCCTTGCATTGGTGGGCAGATTCTTAACCACTGGACCATCAGGGAAATCAGAGCCTCTTTTGTTATTTTTTTCTACTTTTATTCCTTCCTTTTTTTTCATTCATTTTCTTGGAAATTGTAAGTTTCATTCCTACTCTTTAGGGCTCCTCTCCTCTTCTTTTCACATGTACACTGATTCTAGTTAATTAGGAACATGACTGTCCCCTGATGGGGGAAGGGCCCTTGGAATACTTCGATCACCTCCTCCACCTTCCGTAGCACCATCCAGCATTGTGAGTCTGCCTTAGTTTTCACACCTCCAACTCGCTGCCATCCCAGTTGCAGTTTTCCACAGTTGGTGCTTATATCCATTTACCCACATGTTTACAAGAGTGTATTTGCTCTTCATTTCTTTTAAAAAATATTTAAGTGTAGTTAACTTTTAATGTGTTAGCTTCAAGTGTACATCGAAGGTATTCAGTTACATATATATATATATATATAATTTTTTCTTTTTCAGATACATTGAGCATAGTTCCCTGTGCGATGCAGTAGGCCCGAGTTGTTGCTCTTCACTGCTTTTTCACATCTCACACCTTCTGAGTTCCATTTCCTTTCTCTTAAAATAAATGTGTTGGCAGCCCTACCCCGGTGATGTTATGGTGAAGTCTTTTCAGCCTTCATCTGAAAAGGTCTTCATTTCACTTTCACTCCTTGTGTTGGATTGTCAGCAAAGGTGGCCACCAACAGTTCTGTCCATCCCTGTGATGGCCATGTCACTCCTCCCAAGGAGATGGAGTTTATTTCCCCTGCCCTTAAACGTGGGCTGGCTTTGTGACTTGCTTTGATCAGTAGATTGTGGAAGTGACACCGTGCCAGGTCCAGCCTTAGGTCATAAGAAGACTGACTGATTCCGCTTTTACCAAGTTGGGGTCCAGCCACCATGAAGCTAAGCCCAGTTGCCCCACTGAAGAGAGAGAGGGAGCCTGGAGGATGAAAGATGGCAAGGGGCCAGAGAGTCACCTGTCATCCCCATCCCTTCCACTGAGGGCCATGCATGTGAGTGAAGCTGCCTCGTTTCTTCCAGGCTCAGATGGGCCACCCTAGGCAATGCCACACAGAATGTAAAATGAGCTGTCCCCCGTCTGTCAAATTACAGAACTGTGAGCGAATACACAGGGGTGGTTGCCTTAAGCCACTATGTGATGGAGAGGTTTGCTACGCATCAAGAGCCAACTGGAACCCTCTCGAGTGGTATTCTAGGGGAGTTTGAATTCTAGGGTGAGTTCTAGGGTTTTGTCAGCACTTTGAATGCAGCATGCCTCTGACTTCCGTCTTCTGTTCTGCTGTCGAGAAGGCTGCTATGAATTGTTTTCCTGTGGAGGTAATCTGTCAGGTGATTTAAAATCATCTGTTTATCTCCGTTGGTCTGCAGTTTCTCTAAAACATATCTGGTAGAGTCTCCTTTTTCTTTTTCCTGTCAGAAATTATGCTGATATTCCTGCTTCTGCCTTCTCTTCCTCTTACTCCTACAAATATTTTTGGAGTATCTATTATGTGCTAAATACTATTCTAAGTGTTGGGAATTAAACTGTGAACAAAAGAGAGGAAGACTCTATTCTCATATGGGGGGAGACTCTGTTCTCAGGCACAGAGCCTGAGAATGAGGCCAGCGTGCAGAAGAGCAGAGCTGAGGTTTTGGGAAAAGCAAAACTTGAATGAATGGTTGAAACCTGCATCGTGCTATGCCTAAAGGCAACCCTACTCATTATATTTTCAGTAACGTTAGCGATCGTTGCCCCTTGTTTCTTTTTTTTAATAAATATTTTTAATTGGTTTGTTTATTTATTGACTTTTGACTACATTGGGTCTTTGTTGCTGTGCTCAGGCTTTCTCTAGTTTCGGAGAGCAGGGGCTACTCTCTCGTGGTGTGAAGGCTTCTCACTGCGGTGGCTTCTCTTGTTGCAGAGCACAGGTTCCAGGGCACACGGGCTCAGTAACGGCAGCCTATGGGCTCTAGAGCACAGGCTTGTTAATAGTTGCTCCTCAGCATGTGGGATCTTTGCAGGCCAGGGATCCAACTGGTGTCCCCTGCATTGCAAGGTGGATTCTTAACTGCTGGACCACCAGGGAAGCCCCGTCCATGGTTTCTTAAGACAGTTAAATAAAAAATGATTTAGCTGCACCAGGGCTTGGTTGCGGCACGCGGGATCTTCGTTGCAGCGGGCAGGCTGGACTCTCCCGTTGTGGCACTCTGCCTCGGTAGTTGTGGCGCGTGGGCTTAGATGCTCCGCAGCATGTGGGATCTTAGTTCCCCTACCAGGGATCAAACTCACATACCCTGCATTGCAAGGCAGATTCTTAGTACTGGACCACCAGGGAAGTCCCTTAAGACAGTTTTAAATGGATTTTTATGCCATTTACAAGTGAAACAGTACTAACTGATACGTATCCCAGCCCAGCCTGATCCAGATTCTTTCCTCTGTGAAACTTTACATTCATCTTTTCATTTAATTTACTTTAAAATTAATTAATTAAAATTTCTGTTTCCATTTGATCTTGTTCCAAAAAAGGAAAAAAAAAAGATTTAAGTACATTAACAAAGATGGATAAAACACAGGTAGTATAGTTTAGAAGTGTTCCTATTCTTACCAAACCTGAAGAGGCGTATGTTTCATTAACTCTGAAAAATTATCAATTGTTATCTCTCAATAACGCCTTGGCCATTCTCTTTTGAAATTCCTGTTAGACAAATGGTAGACCTTCTCATCTTATTCTTTGCGTCACTTAAGCTCTTTTTCGTAATTTCTATTTCTTCTTCTTCCTCTGGGTAATATTCTTAGACCAGTTTCCCAATTCACTATTTTTCTCTTCATTTGTATTGAATCTGGTGTTTAGCCTATTTATTGAATTGCATATTTCAGTTATTTTTTCATTTCTGGAGATTCTATTTGGTTCTTTTACATCTACTCATAGTATTTTATTCTTTTCTTATGCTTTCAATGCCTTACATGCAGCTAGACATTTTAATGATATCTATTGTATAATATCTTTAGTCTTCATAGAACATCTCAGATGCTTGAGACTCTAATTGTCAGGTTAAGTCCGCTGAGTCTTTCATTATGATGGCTTATTTCCCCTTCCTTTCTTTTTTCCCTTCTTTCTTTCTCTTTCTCTTTTCCTCCCTCCCTCCCCTCTCCCCCACCCCTCTCTCTCTTCCTTTCTCCTTTCTTTCCTTTTTTGTAAGTCTGGGTTGCAAGCTCATGTTCAGTGGGGCTTTATCCTTTGGGATTCCATGTGATCTGAGTTGAGAGCACGATATTCCAGAGTTACTTTGTGATTACTTCTTTTAGGAATCCCAACAGTATCACTCACTATGAAAAGTTTTTTTTTTTTTTTTTAATGTTATTCTCTTGTCTTGTTGCTGGATCCTATTTAAATAATCATGAAGGCAGCATCAACTCAAGCCCCAAACAGGAAACACAGACCTATGTTTAGAAATTCTAAACAGGAGAATTTCATTTTCTACCCAGAACCCAAGCTGAGACATCCTTTTTTGCTATTTTCCTGGGCTAGGGAAGATTTGCTTCCCTAGATCACCTTTTCACTGAGGCTGTAACTCTCTGAGGATTATGGATCTAGGTGAGGACTCAGCTCCGTCTTTCTACTTCACAGCCCTTGGGTATTATTGACTACCTTGCAGGATAATTTTCTAAGTGATTCGAGAACTAGAAGCATGTTTTGTTCTACTGAAGTGCCTCTGACTGAGCTCCTGGAGGCTCCTGGATGGGGGCTGGTCATCAGAAAGACCAGCCAATGATGAGAAGCTTGGAATTTTCAGCCCCACCCTCATCTTCCAGAGAGGAGGCAGGGGCTGGAAATGAAGTTAATAATTGATCGTGCCTATGTCAGGATGCCTCCATAAAATCCCAATAGTACATACAGAGCTTGGAGAGCTTCCAATTGGTGAACATATGCACACTGGGGGGTTCTTTAGCAAATTAATTAAACCCAAGAAAGGGGATCGTTGAACTTCAGATCAATGCCAGTTAGTCAGAAGCACTGGCATCTGAAGAGAGAGAGAGAGAGAGGGAGAGAGAGAGAGAGTGTGTGTGTGTGTGTGTGTGTGTGTGATGGTGGGGCAGTCTTGTGGAACTGAGCCCTTAGGCTGTGGGACCTGATGCTATTTCTGGCTAGTGTCAGAACTGAGTTAAATTTCAGGATGCTAGTGTCATAGAGGTTTGTTCCACATATTTGGTGGCCAGAAGTGTCAGAATTGAAGTGTTTTCTGTGGAGGTAAAAGAGACACAGAAAAGACAAATACCCAGGAAGAAAAAATCTAAGCTTTTCCTTATACTCAGAGGATAGCTTGTTGGTTTTGAGAGGTGAGGGGGTGGGCAGTGGGCAAAACGAACGAAAGGAGTAAAAAAGTACAAACTCCCAGTTGTAAAATAAGTCATAGAGATGTAATGTATGGTATAGTAATCATAGTTTATAATACTGCATATTTGAAAGTTGCTAACAGCATAGATCTTAGAAGCTCTCATCACAAGAAAAAAAATTGTATCTACGTGTTACCTAGAAGATTCTAGGGTTACCTAGACTTACTCTGATCGTTTCTCTCTCTCTCTCTGCTACTGCTACTGCTAAGTCACTTCAGTCGTGTCCGACTCTGTGCAACCCCATAGACGGCAGCCCACCAGGCTCCCCCGTCCCTGGGATTCTCCAGGCAAGAACACTGGAGTGGGTTGCCATTTCCTTCTCCAATGCATGACAGTGAAAAGTGAAAGTGAAGTCTCTCTTAGTGACCCCATGGACTGTAGCCCACCAGGCTCCTCCGTCCATGGGATTTTCCAGGCAAGAGTACTGGAGTGGGGTGCCATTGTCTCTCTCTATCTATATAGATAGATTCATTATGCTGTATGCCTAAAACTAATATAATGCTATAGGTCAGCTCTCTCTCAGTAAAGAAAAAAGGATCTTTGTTACATTTTATCCAACATTTTAGGCAATCGTTTTGGGAGGGTTTTTTATATTTTCAGAAACAGAAGTCTAGATTTTTCTTTTTAACTCCATTGTCTAGGATTCCATTTTTACTTATTAAATTTTTTAAAAATTTATTTGGCTGCCCTGGGTTTGGTTGCAGCATGCAGGATAGTTTTAGTTGCGGTTTGTGAACATTTTGTTGCAGCATGTGGGATCTAGTTCTCTGACCAGGGGTTGAATCAGGGCCTTCTGTATCAGGAGTGCAGAGTCGTAGCCACCAAGGAAGCCTCTCCATTTTAAAAAAGTAATGAAAAATATTAATCTCATTTACTGATATTATTCTCTTTAAAAATAACTTCTTACATGTTCATTGTGGGAAATTTAGAAGCATTTAAATAAACAAAATGAAAATTTGCTCTAAGATGACCATCTTGGGGCAATATTTTGGCATTTGTTCTTTCAGGGTTTTTCCTAAGAAGATGTCAACATCTCATTTTCTAAATCAAAATAGGATCATGCTATATACATATTATAATGTGCTTTTTTTTTCATGTAACAACACATCATGTGTGTTAGTTTTCTACTGCTGTGTAATAAACCACCACAAAGTTAGTGGCTTAAAACAATACGCATTACCTCATAGTTTCTGTAAGTCGTAAGTTTGGGCACAGCTTACCCGCATTATCTGTCCCAAGCTCAGGTGTCAGCAGGGGTTATGATCTAAACAGAGGCTCAAGTGGAGAAACAGTCCTTTCTCAGTTTATTCAGATTGTTGGCTGAATTCATCTCTTTATGCTTGTAGAGTCTGTCTTTTGCTGGTCATCAGTTTGGGTGACACTCAGCTTGCCACAATATGGAAGCTTCAGAACCAGCACTAGACAGAGTCTCTGACCTTGAGACAGCCTAGATCCTCTTCCAAAGCCTTTCAACTCAAAGCCTTTCAACTGACTAAGTCAGGCTCACCCAGCCACAGTAGCTTCCCTTTGACTACAGTAATTCTCCTACCTACGAACCTTCAAGTTATGAATTTTCAAACATGGGAACATGCATTCACATGTCCAAGCACATGTTAGTTCACATGTCTGGTGTACTGTGTCATGTGCGTGCAACATCTACAAGTGGTTGTGTGTTTGCATGCTTTACTGTGCAGTACTGCAGACAGTACACCAACACAGTATCTCTGTTTCAAGCCCAGGATGTCTGGAAGCAAGCCCAACATCAGCAGTGATGTGGCTGGTACTGCTGAAATCTTCGAGGTACTCTACTGCAAGATTAAAAATGCTTTCTTCATTTTTTGTTTTTGTTTTTAATGTATTATTTGTGTGAAAATTATTATAAACCTATTACAGTACAGTACAACATAGCCAATTGTGTTAGGCTAACTTTATTGGCCTTATGAACAAATTAGACTTTCGAACGTCCTTTCAGGAAGGAACTCATTCGTATAAAGGGGACTTACTGTACTCCAGGTGGCTCAGCGGTAAAGAATCCACCTGCGAATGCAAGAGACACAGGAGTCGCGAGCTCGATCCCATGGTTGGGAAGATCTCCTCGAGTAGGAAATGGCAACATACTCCAGTATTCTTGCCTAGAAAATTCCATGGACAGAGGAGTCTGGCGGGTTACAGTCCATGGGGTCGCAGAATCAGACACCACTGAGCATGCACACACACGCTATACTTCAAAATCAACTCATTTAGGACATTAATTACAAATGCAAACCCCCTTCATCTGTGTCACATTCTATTGACTACAAGCAAGTCACAGGGTAGGATTCATGAGATCCCCCCTAGGGTCTGTCCACCACAATGTGTTTATTAGTTCATATCATTATGTATTTTATTAACACTTCCATGTAATGTTAACAGCCTCACCACATTCTATCATACGGATGGACCATGAGTTAATCAATGCTTTATCATCAGACACTGAATAAACGTAAACATTGAAGTTTATTCTTTTTTCTTATTACAAACAATGCTAGAGAGAATGCCTTTATACTGATTTCCTTATAAACAGTAGTATTATTTCCTCAGAATAAGTTCCTCCACATGGAATTGCAGGGTTAAAGGATTCACAGAAGGTTAGGCTTTGGAGGCAATGAGCCCGCTTGTAGTAGAGGACAGTTTTCATGCGGTAAAGTGAAGCAGCATGGGTTAGAGGTGGTGGTGGCCACGGTGAGGAACTCGTTCCCACTTGGAAGTCGGATAACGCCCATGCTCTGAAAAGTGTCTGCTTGTGGTTGCACAGCCTGCCCCAAGAAGGTAGGGAAGAGTTTACGTCTAGTCTCACACATTCAGGTGTCTTGATTGTAGGTGAAGCTGAGACCAAGAGCTCTCCTGTCACGGCTGCAGCTGAACCATTGCCCCTGAGCACAGATCACATCTGTCCTCGGCCCTTGGTTTGTGTTCATCCAGAATGAGTGACTTCCAGTGGGTGTGAGCTGGCCTCTCAGTCTCCCGCATTCCACCTGTCCCAGAGAGGAGCCCAAATGTAATAACTTCCCAGCAGCGTGGGTCCCCAAGTATCACGACACCTTAAACAACTTGGACTCCTTAAGCTTAAACAATTTGGACTCCTCCTTTCAGAAAAGGAATCAAATTATGAATGCAAAACTAGGCGTAGAGCTGTAGAGAGGCCCTGGGTTTATGTGTCATTGACTTGGCAGGAAACCCACCCCTGCTGGCCCCAACTAGGTGAGCCCTGCCTAGAGTTCGATTCTGTTTCTTTCCAAACATCTTAAATTAGATATGTTTCCTCCTTGCTTTTTGTGGTGTATCAACATTTAAGAATTGAGCAGGACTTTAATAAAATAGTCATTTGGAGCAAAATCTCTCTGGTTTAACCCTCTCCACTGAAATCACTGCCGTGCATGACAGGCACGCACAAGATGTCAACCCCCACTATTCTTGTTTGCGGTGCAGAGTCTGGTGCAGTGGGCAGGGTGATTCTTCTAGCATTTATTGAGTCTGCACCAGGCACTGTGGTAGGTGATTTCTTTGTCTTATTTCACCCTTTGCCCGCCATGGCTCAGACAGTTCTAGGGGCTCAAAGCAGCTCCCATTTAAGGGCAGAAAATGCCAGGACACCACAAGTTGACGTTCAAACACAAAACTGTTAGCAGAGTAATTGTGAGCTAAATCCCACTGCATCAGTCTGTCTCCCAACAGGAAACAGACGGCACATTCAAAATAGGATAATTTGAGGAGGGTTTATTTACAAAAAAAGACGTGGGTATTGGGGAACCACAAGGATAGGGCCGTAATCCAAGTTTAGGAGCAGCCAGGCATGGCCATCGTGAGGCTGGGAGTGGGTGGAGGAGAGCTATGCTTCAGGGCTGTGGTGACAGAAGTCGTGGTCATTGGTTGAGGGACACGGCCAGCTCAAGGAGAGGGAATAAGTAACCTGACCACACTCTATTTTCTCTCTCTCTCTCTCTCTCTGATCTCTGGGCTCTGCCAGGGTGCTGAAGACACAGGAAGTGGACCATACAGATCAGCCTCCTGGGTCAGAGGGCAGGGCGAAGGGGATGTGGGATGGGGTGACAGGGGATCTGGAGGGGCAAACAAAGGATAAATGGCACAGTTCACCCCTTTGGCCCTCAGCATCCACTCTAGACCTTTGTCCACAGGAAAATTTTGTTTCCCCAACACAAAGGCCTCATAAAGTCCCATCAGCTACTGTGTCATCGTGGGGTGATGCCAGTTAGTTATGCTTCCAGCTGAAAGCACTGGTGTTCTTCAGACAAGGTAAGAAAAAGAAACAGTTATAGTTGATCAAATGTGGCTGCCACCTTCCCATCTCTATAGCTGACCCCAAGACCAAGGTAATCTTAGCTGCCTTCTTACACCTTCCATTCTCTGCTCTCCTTAACCTCTAACAGGATGTTTCTGGACAGGGTTCTTTTCGTTTTTTTGGCCTCGTGGAATGTGAGATCTTAGTTCTCCAACCAGGGGTTGAACTAGAACCCCCTGCATTAGAAGCGTGGAGTCTTAACTCCACTGGACCACCAGGGAAGTCCCGAAAGGGGCCATTCTCATCTCCAGCTCTTGGTTCTTGGACCCGTGCATCTTGCCTATGGGGAAATGGTCCCATATATTGGCAGCAGTTTAGGTGTATACTCTATCTCGCAGGATGGCACCCCAGTCCTGCAGGGTGCTGTCTCTCAGCAGGTGATTCCACCATCCTATCTAGGCGAGTCTTTCAGGTGCTGAGGGAGACCAGGAGTGAATCCTGAGTCTCACTGCAATCAATAAACAAAGTGGCAGTTGGTGTAAACCTCCTGTAAGTTATCAGAACCATAGTTATAAAGTAACACAATCACGTCAAATGAAGAAAAATGTGCAATCTAAAAGTTGTAAACTGTGTTTTGCTGAGGACCATAGCCTCTCAGATAGTTTGGAGGAACTGCTCCAAAGAGGTAAGAGAGGAAGCAGGATATAGGAGATTTTCCTGAAACAAACAAACAAATGTGCAGTCAAACATTTAAAGATAACAATTGATCACAGAAAACAGGTATCTCAAGTTAATGGTTTTAGTGCTTTTCTCTGTATGGAAAGATGCAAGAGTCTGGGTTCATGGAAATTATTCCTTATGCATCTTAACTATCTAGGGCCATGTATGGTCAGGCCACTCAAGATGGCTGTTTTCCTGCTGTCTGTACATCTCCTGCTTGACCAGACCCTGCTTCACTCACATGACTATCCAATCCTCTTAATTACAGGGCTTAATCAGTAACTATCAACATGCTTGCCCCCTGCCCCAGCCGTTGGTTTCCCTGGTAAATGATGAGCCAACCTTACGGCAATTTCCCCTATAAACAGTAGCCTCTGTCTCCCCTGAGTTGTGAAGGTCTAGCTAGCTCCCCTGGAGAAGGTGATGGCGCCCCACTCCAGTACTCTTGCCTAGAAAATCCCATGGACGGAGGAGCCTGGTAGGCTGCAGTCCATGGGGTCGTGATGAGTCAGACACGACTGAGCTACTTCACTTTCACTTTTCACTTTCATGCATTGGAGAAGGAAATGGTAACCCACTCCAGTGTTCTTGCCTGGAGAATCCCAGGGACGGGGGAGCCTGGTGGGCTGCCGTCTATGGGGTCGCACAGAGTCAGACACGACTGAAGCGACTTAGCAGTAGCTGCAGCAGCAGCAGCAGCTAGCTCCCACCTGCTGTACACAAAGTGGGTGTCACTCCAGGACTTTTTGCTTCAAAAGTGTAAGATCCCCTATCTAATAACCCACTGATGTCTCTGTCACTGTTTCTGGGTTCTTTGGTCTCCAGGCTGGGCAGTTATTATACAAGGTTTCCAAGCCTGCTATGTGGAGAAGAAGAGACAGGTCAACCAGGAGGCCAAGGAAACTCCCTTGAGCCCTGACATGTCTAGAAATAAGGACAGGGAGCAGAAAGTTGTGGGGACAATCCCAAGGTGGCTCTCCACTAGCACGTGGGGCTCTGTGGCAGCTGACTGCCATGAGAGACGTATTTCTCTTTCATTATATTCACGATATCCTCTTAACCTCAGAGTCTCTCTCTAGTTTAAAGGCAGCAGCCTTGTGCTGGTGGTTCATCTGAGTGCACAGGGATGGCTGGTGAGTACAGACAAAAGGCAAGGACCTGTATTATCTAAAAAACACAGGCATACCTCCCTGCTTCCTCCCATATAACTAATAATGTACATTTGCTGGTACATTGGTCACAAGTGATGAACCAACATTGATATATTATGAGTACCTAAAGTCCGTGCTTTATTCAGATTTCCTCAGTCTTTCACTTACGCTTTATTTCCCTTACTTCTTTATTCCAGAATCCTACCTTTCATTTAGTTGTCACACCTCCTTAGGCTCCTCTTGGCTATGACAGTTTCTCAGACTTGTTTTTGATGCCCTTGATAGTTTCAAGGAGTACCGGTCAGTACTGGCCAGGAACATTTTTAGAATGTCCCTCAAGTTGGAGTGTCTGGTGTTTTTCTCATAGTTAAGTTAGAATTGTGGGTTTGGAGGAGGAAGAGGAAAAGTGCTGTTCGCATTGCATCATTTCAAGGGTATACGGTCAGCATGGCTCTTTACTGTTGATCTTGACCTGAACCACCTGGCTGAGTTATGTTTGTCCGATTTCTCTGCCATCAAGTGATTCTTTTCTTCTCTCCTTTCCACACTGTCCTCTTTGGAAGGAAGTCACTATATATAGCCCATTGTTAAAGAATGGAGAAGGTTCCAAATTTTTAGCCTGGTTTCAGTTCAGTTCAGTCACTCAGTTGTGTCCAACTCTTTGTGATCCCATGAACTGCAACAGACCAGGCCTCTGTCCATCACCAACTCCCGGAGTTCACCCAAACCCACGTCCATTGAGTCGGTGATGCCATCCAACCACCTCATCTTCTGTCGTCCCCTTCTCCTCCTGCCCTCAATCTTTCCCAGCATCAGGGTCTTCTCAAATGAGTCAGCTCTCCACATCAGGTGGCCAAAGTATTGGAGTTTCAGCTTCAACATCAGTCCCACCAATGAACACGCAGGACTGATCTCCTTCAGAATGGACTGGTTGGATCTCCTTGCGTCCAAGGGACTCTCAAGAGTCTCCTCCAACACCACAGTTCAAAAGCATCATTTCTTCAGCGCTCAGCCTTCTTTATAGTCCAACTTTCACATCTATACATGATCACTGGAAAAACCATAGCCTTGACTAGATGGACCTTTGTTGGCAAAGTAACGTCTCTGCTTTTGAATATGCTGTCTAGGTTGGTCATAGCTTTCAAGGAGTAAGAGTCTTTTAATTTCATGGGTGCAATCGCTGTCTGCAGTGATTTTGTAGCCTGGTTCATGTATGTCCAAACGCCCCATCCCGCATCTCAGAGGGCTCCTCCCTCCCCATCAGTGCTGTGTAACACGAGAAACCCGGTAGGCTGTGCACTCCAGCGGATCCCGTGGTTCTATGATTCTTGCAGTCAAACCCGGGTCTTGGTCTTCAGTTTTCTGTGCCCTAGGACCACATATGACTCCTTCAAATCTTCCCTTAAGGCCTTCTGCTTCTTTCTGCATGCTCTATTTTTTTTTTTTAAAGAGCTTTACTGAGGCACAATTGACCTACAATAAACTGCACATATTTAGAGTCTGTAATTTAATATTTTAACAAGTATATACCTGTGAAGCCATCATCACAATCAAAATACTGAACACATCTATCACTCTCAATGTTGCCTTGTATATCTTTATAATCCTCCCCTCCTTCCCACCTCTTCCCCAACAGGCAACAACTAATCTGCTTCTTGTCCCTAAGAGCTTTCATTTTCTAGAATTTGTTTTGCGTTTTTTAATTTTTTCAATTAAAATATACTTGATGTCCAGTATTGTTAGTCTTTAGCTATACTACATGATTCTGACATTCGCTTACAGTAGGAAATGATCACCACAGTGAGGCTAGTAACCATCTGTCCCCATACAATGTTATTACAATATTACTGACCATCCTCCTTATGCTGTGTATTCCATCCCATGGTTTATTTATTTTGCAAGTAAGGATTTGTATCACTTAATTCCCTTCACCCGTACCCCCATTGCCTTCCCCTCTGGCACCCGCCCGTTTGTTCTCTGTATCTTAGTCTGTTTCCATTTTGTTTGTTTAGATTCCACATGTAAATGAGACAAACAGTATCTGTCTTTCTCTGTCTGATTTATTTCATTTTGCATAGTACCATCTGAAAGTGTTAGTCCCTCAGTCCTGTCTGACTCTTTGTGACCCCTGGACTATATCTCTATCCATGGAATTCTCCAGGCAAGAATACTGGAGCCATTCCCTTTTCCAGGGGACCTTTCCAACCCAGGGATTCAACCCAGGTATCCTGTATTGCAGGCAGATTCTTTACTGTCTCAGCCACCAGGAAAGCCCCTAATACCCTCTAGATCCACCCATGTTGGTGCAAATGGTAAATGTCCTTTTTTTCTGATTAATAATCCACTGTGTGTATGTGTATTTCAAATGCTTATCCATTCACCTATCGATGGACACTCAGACTGCTTCCTTATCTTGAAAGTGAAAGTGAAGTCACTCAATCGTGTCCGACTCTTTGTGACCCCATGGACTGTAGCCCACCAGGCTCCTCTGTCCATGGGATTCTCAAGGCAAGAGTACTGGAGTGGGTTGCCATTTCCTTCTCCAGGGGATCTTCCCGACTCAGGGATAGAACCCAGGTGTCCTGCATTCCAGGCAGACGCATTAACCTCTGAGCCATCAGGGAAGCCCTCCTCCTTATCTTAGTTATTATAAATAATGTTGCAATGAACATTGGTGTGTACATATCATCTTGAATTAGTGTTTTTGTTTTCTTTGGGTAAATAAATACCTAGAAGTGAATTTGCTAGATCATATTGTAGTGCTGATTTTAATTTTGGGGGAAATTGCCGTACTGTTTCCACAGTGGTTGCATCAGTTTAAAATCCCACCAGTGGTGCACAAAAGTTCCCTTTTCTCCACATCCTCGCCAACTCCTGCTATTCGTCCTCTTTTTGATGATAGCCATTCTGGCAGGTTTGAGGTGATAATCTTATTGTGGTTTTGATTTGCATGCTTGCTTGGTATTAATTAGTTGTCAGGCATTATCAATTTTAGTTTGGGTGCTGGATTTTTTTTATAATCTCATAAATATTCTTGAATTTTTTTCTGGGAAGCAGTTATTTTGGAAAAAGTTAAATCCTTTAGGGTCTTATTTTTTAATTAAAAATTTTAATATTTATTTATTTGACTGTGCTGGGTTCTAGTGGCAGCATGTGTGATCTTTGAGCTTCATTGCTGCATGCAGAATCTTTAGCTGTGGCATGTGGGATCTAGTGCCCTGACCAAGAATCAAACCTGGGTCCCCTGCACTGGAAGCGCAAAGTCTTAGCCATGGACCACCAGGGAAGTCTCAGTTCTTGCTTTTTAATATGCATTGCTGCTGCTGCTGCTGCTTGGTTGCTTCAATCATGTCTGACTCTGAGTCACCCTATTGCCAGGCTCCTCTGTCCATGGGATTCTCTAGGCAAGAGTACTAGAGTGGGTTGCCAGGCCCTCCTCCAGGGGATATTCCTGAACCAGGGATGGAACCCGGTCCCCTGCATTGTAGGCAGGTTCTTTACCACTGAGCCACCAGGGGAGGCCTTAAGATGCATTTGGTGGGGACTTAACAGCACTCTAATGATTCCCCATTACTACGGCAAGACCTTTCTCAGTACTCTACCCAATGCCTCATGAGTCAGGTTAGGGTTATTCCCAACTCCGTGTGAGCTCTGGGCACTGTACCCCCCTAATCCTTTTGGGTGGTTCTTTCTCTGGTCTCAAGTAGTTTCCAGGCATGCTTGGGCAAATCAGTGCTCAGCCAAAGACTCAAGGGGGATCCGCTGCATATCTCTGGAGTTCTTTTTCTCTGCAGCCCTCTCCCCTCTGGCACTTTGTCCTGTAGTCTCCATCTGCTTGCTCTTCTCAGAATCTCAGCTCTGTTTTCTCAACCCACGTAGCTTGCTGGGTTCCACTTGGGTTCCCTTCCCTGCATCACAGCTGGAAAGCATTCTCAAGGCAGTAAGTTGGGTGTTCATAGTCACAGGGCTCATCTCGCTTTTTCCATATGGTCAAATGCTTAATAATGCAAAGGAGACATTTGAAAAACCTAGGTTTTGCAGCCATGGGCAGAAGTAGCATCTATCTGTAAATCCTGTTTGTTCATTCAATAGTTATGGAGCCTCCATCTTTGGGTTTCACGGTCTTTCATTGCCTGGTGTCTTAAACTATTGCCTCATATATTGTCCATTGTTGGCTGCTTTAGGAAAAGGAGTAGATTTGATCACCATTACTCTGTCTTGGCAGGAAGTCTTGGAAGGCAGTCCTCTTCTGCTGCCCTCACTGGCAAGTTCCTAATTGTGTGTTTGCATGCATGTGTGCTAATTCGCTCAGTTGTGTCCAACTCTGTGAGACGTTATGGACTGTCACCCACCAGGCTCCTCTGTCCATGGGATTTCCCGAGAGTGGGTTGCCATGCCCTCCTCCAGGGGATCTTTCTGATCCAGGGATCAAACCCGATCTTTTCCATCTCCTGCATTGGCAAGTGGGTTCTTTACCACTAGCACCACTGGGAAGCCCCAGTTGCATTTTTATAGCCTTTAATTTCTTTTCTTCCCCTACATGGTCTGGTGGTTTAGTTGCTAAGTGGTATCCAACTCTTGTGATCCCATGGTCTATAGCCTTCTGGGCTCCTCTGTCCATGGGATTCTCCAGGCAAGGATACTGGAGTGGGTTGCCATTTCCTTTTCCAGGGGATCCTCCCAACCCAGGAATCGAATCTGGGTCTCCTGCATTGCAAGCAGGTTCTTTACTGACTGAGGTACTACAAAGGAAGCTTATATGGTCTCAGTTCAGTTCAGTTCAGTCGCTCAGTCATGTCCAACTCTTTGCGACCCCATGAATCGCAGCACGCCAGGCCTCCCTGTCCATCACCAACTCCCGGAGTTCATTCAAACTCACATCCATCGAGTCGGTGATGCCATCCAGCCATCTCATTCTCTGTTTTCCCCTTCTCCTCCTGCCCCCAATCCCTCCCAGCATCAGAGTCTTTTCCAGTGAGTCAACTCTTTGCATGAGGTGGCCAAAGTACTGGAGTTTCAACTTTAGCATCATTCCTTCCAAAGAACACCCAGGGCTGATCTCCTTTAGAATGGACTGGTTGGATCTCTTTGCAGTCCAAGGGACTCTCAAGGGTCTAGAGCCCTATATTAGCCAGGATTAAATCGAGGAAACAAACTACAAAGGATATATAGAATGAGGAATTTATTAGAGGAATTAGGCTTTACTCCAGTGGTTTCCAGCATATGTTCCCTGGATCAACAGCATCAAGCCTCAGCATTACTTGGAGGCTTGTTAGAAATGCAAATATATAGGCCCCACCACAGACCTATAAACTCAGAAGCTCTGGGGGTAGACTCAGAAAGTTGGTTTTAATAAGGTCTCCAGGTAATTCAGATGTCTGAAGTTTGAGAGCCACTGTTTTACATAATTGGAGGAGAGACTGGGGAAGTAATGGTCCAAATGAGGATGTTAAAAAAAAAAAAAAACTAGGGGAAAATCACTAATTGACTCTCTTAATCAAGAAAATTAGAGCTACCAAGGGAACATTTCATGCAAAGATGGGCTCAATAAAGGACAGAAATGGTCTGGACCTAACAGAAGCAGAAGATATTAAGAAGAGGTGGCAAGAATACACAGAAGAACTGTACAAAAAAGATCTTCACGATCCAGATAACCATGATGATGTGATCACTAATCTAGAGCCAGACATCTTGGAAAGTGAAGTCAAGTGGGCCTTAGAAAGCTTCACTACGAACAAAGCTAGTGGAGGTGATGGAATTCCAGTTGAGCTGTTTCAAATCCTGAAAGATGATGCTGTGAAAGTGCTGCACTCAATATGCCAGCAAGTTTGGAAAACTCAGCAGTGGCCACAAGACTGGAAAAGGTCAGTTTTCATTCCAATTCCAAAGAAAGACAATGCAAAAGAAGTCTCAAACTACCGCATAATTGCACTCATCTCACATGCTAGTAAAGTAATGCTCAAAATTATCCAAGCCAGACTTCAGCAATACGTGAACTGTGAACTCCCTGATGTTCAAGCTGGTTTTAGAAAAGGCAGAGGAACCAGAGATCAAATTGCCAACATCCGCTGGATCATGGAAAAAGCAAGAGAATTCCAGAAAAACATCTATTTCTGCTTTATTGACTATGCCAAAGCCTTTGACTGTGTGGATCACAATAAACTGTGGACAATTCTGAAAGAGATGGGAATACCAGACCACCTGACCTGCCTCTTGAGAAATCTGTTTGCAGGTCAAGAAGCAACAGTTAGATCTGGACATGAAACAACAGACTGGTTCCAAATAGGAAAAGGAGTACGTCAAGGCTGTATATTGTCACCCTGCTTATTTAATTTATATGCAGAGTACATCATGAGAAAAGCTGGACTAGAAGAAACACAAGCTGGAATCAAGATTGCCGGGAGAAATATCAATAACCTCAGATATACAGATGACACCACCCTTATGGCAGAAAGTGAAGAGGAACTAAAAAGCCTCTTGATGAAAGTGAAAGAGGAGAGTGAAAAAATTGGCTTAAAGCTCAACTTTGAGAAAACGAAGATCATGGCATCTGGTCCCATCGCTTCATGGGAAATAGATAAGGAAACAGTGTCAGACTTTATTTTTTTGGGCTCCAAAATCACTGCAGATGGTGACTGCAGCCATGAAATTAAAAGACGCTTACTCCTTGGAAGAAAAGTTATGACCAACCTAGATAGTATATTCAAAAGCAGAGACATTACCTTGCCGACAAAGGTCCGTCTAGTCAAGGCTATGGTTTTTCCTGTGGTCATGTATGGATGTGAGAGTTGGACTGTGAAGAAGGCTGAGTGCCAAAGAATTGATGCGTTTGAACTGTGGTGTTGGAGAAGACTCTTGAGGGTCCCTTGGACTGCAAGGAGATCCAACCAGTCCATTCTGAAGGAGATCAACCCTGGGATTTCTTTGGAAGGAATGATGCTAAAGCTGAAGCTCCAGTACTCTGGCCACCTCATGTGAAGAGCTGACTCATTGGAAAAGACTCTGATGCTGGGAGAGATTGGGGGCAGGAGGAGAAGGGGACGACCTAGGATGAGATGGCTGGATGGCATCACGGACTCGATGGACGTGAGTCTGAGTAAACTCCGGGAGATGGTGATGGACAGGGAGGCCTGCGTGCTGTGATTCATGGGGTCGCAAAGAGTCGGACACAACTGAGCGACTGAACTGAACTGAACTGAACTGAATCACTAGTTTGGGTGAACAAATTAGTGCATTCACAGCCAAGTGGTCTGGCAATAGATCTGTGTTGCTATTGGTCAGCAGAGCTACCAATAAGGAAAAAGAGCTGGACATGAAGCTGGACAAGAATGTGCAGCAAAAATAAAGAGCAAGGGGAAATTGGAACTTTCTGGCACTTCTCTCATCACCTCTGACCATGACAACCTTCAGATTGTGATTCCTGCTGCTTCAGTTTCACCTTTCAAATATTGTGCAAATTTTCTTTTGGCCAGCTCTGATTCTGAGCCAAATAGGGAAGGGAATTGTGGGAAATTTAATTTGAGCTTAACCAAGTTAGTATATTACAAATCTACCAAAGTAGAACTTAACAAGACAGGAGATTCTAGGAAAGGTAGTTGCAGATTAGCTAAATGGACAAATTAAAAAAAAAAACAACACAACATTCCATCTCATGTTAATATGACATTCAGTCCCTTCTATTAACCACATTTAGCTTCCAAATTAAGCAAAATTATGCATCTGATTAATTACTCCATTGTCCAGCAGAAAATCAAAAGCATTCTAACCCTCTCCCCAAAGAGGATACAAATTCCTATATGTCACTTTATATTTTCAGGCAAGTTCAAGCCTTTTCTAGTGGGTCAAAACCCTTTTTGACACCTATTAATAAATCTTATCTTCGATGGTAGGAGAATGAGAGGAGAAAAAATAACTAGTTGATATATACCTAATAGATTTATAATAAAATAAGAAATATAAGTATTATAATCTTCATTTCTACAACTAGTCATGTGGTCATATGGTATCAATAACTTCCTTCTTCCACTACCCATTCCATGTCCTTTGTCCTCTGCAAGTATCTTGGATAATCTTGATTCTCTGCCTGGTGGAATGACCCAAGCCTTCTGAAGAGTCTGGACTATTACTAATCCAGTCTGTACTAGACTGTTGTAGTTTTCCATTAACTTGGTATATTAAAAGTAGCCCCAGGAGATCTGCATTCCAGACAAAGTCTTCCTTGCTGTCTCTGTGTAACCACAACCCAATTTCTCCCTTTCAAATTAGGGTCACAAAGCAGCCCGTTGGTTGGGTAGCAGGAGAAGCCCAAAGTAGGCGGAAGTCCAGTGTGGCAGGCTCAATTTCCAGTTTAATGGAACTTCTGATGAGTTCTCTGGAGGAAGCATTTCTCTCTTGGGAATTAAGACCTCTGGTTGGTAATCTATTTTATATATAGCAGCATGTATATGTTAATCCCATCCTTCTAATTTATCCCTCCCCACTCCTACCCCTTTGGTAACCATAAATTTTTTATATTTGTGGATCTATTTCTGTTTTATAGATAAGCTCATTTGTATCTCTTTTTTCAGATTCCACATGTAAGTGCTATCATATGATATGTCTCTGGCTCACTTCACTTAGTATGGTAATTGGCAGGTCCATCCATGTTGCTGCAAATGGCATTATTTCATTTTTTATGGCTAATATCCCATTTTATACACACACATACACACACACACACACACACATACATTCATACCATATATTCTTTATCCATTCCTCTGTTTATGGATATTTAGGTTGCTTCCATGTCTTGGCTATTGTAAATAGTGTTTCTATGAACATCGGGGTGCATATATCTTTTTTAATTACAGTTTTCTCTGGTTATGTGCCCTGGATCAGCATTGCAGGATCCTATGGTAACTCTATTTTTAGTTGTTAAAGGAACCTCCATACTGTTTTCCATAGTGGCTGCACCAATTTAGATTCCCATCAACAGTGTTAGGAAGGTTCCTTTTTCTCCATACCTTCTTCAGCATTTAGTGTTGGTAAACTTTTCGATGATGGCCATTCTGACTGGAGAGAGGTGACCCTCATTGTAGTTTTGCTTTGCATTTCTCTAATTAGCAATATTGAGCATTTTTTTCATGTGCTTTTTGGCCATCAGTATGGTTTCTTTGGAGAAATGTCTTAGATCATCTGCCCATTTTTCAGTGGGGTTTGTTTTCCTGTTGTTGAGTCGCATGAGCTATTTGTATACTGTAGGAATTAATCCCTTGTCACGTCATTTGCAAGTATTTTCTCCCAGTCTGCAGGCTGTATTATTACTGATTGTCACAGACCCTTGATTTTCCTGTCTCATCCTTTACCTGCACTTAATCCCATAGTACTACCAACGAAAATCCAAACTGTGATGCCACCACGTCCATGAATAGCCCATCCACCAACTCTGCTAAGGAGGTTATCATTGAGCTCATCAAATATAAATAACCCAATGCCAGAATCTCATTTTAAGAGTCTGTTTTCTGGGACCACTTCTGGTACCAATTATTCTGTCTGGGTCCCAACAAGAAACAGATGGCACACTTGTAGTAGGAAAATTTGAGAATTTATTTTCATCGTGCCTATTTGCAAAGCCGTGGGTATAGGGAAAATCCACCAAGGGGAGGGGACCAGAAAGTGGAGGCAGAGCCACTGAGCTGCAGTGACCTCCAGGTGAGGAGCAAAGCAGCTGGGGGCATCTTGGGCATGCGTGCTTGCTAAGTCACTTCAGTTGTGTGAATTCTTTGCGATCCTGTGGACTGTGCCCACCAGGCTCTTCTGTCCATGAAGTGGGTTGCCATGCCCTCCTCCAGGGGCTCTTCCAGACCCAGGGATTGAATTACTCTTTTCTGTCTCTTACATTGGCAAGCAGGATCCTTACTACCAGGGAAGCCCTGAGGCATCTTACAGGGTGGGAATTAAAGGAATACAAACTCCCTCTTTGGGCTTCCCTGGTGGTTCAAACGGGAAGAATCCGCCTGCAATGTGAGAGACCTGGGTTCAGTCCCTGCGTTGGGAAGATCCCCTGGAGGAGGGCATGGCAACCCACTCCAGTATTCTGGCCTGGAGAATCCCTGTGGACAGAGGAGCCTAGCAGGCTATAAGTCCATGGGGTCACAGAGTCAAACATGACTGAGCAACTAAGCACAAACTCCCTCTTTCATCTAATTTCCTATGGGAGTCTCTGGTGAGTAAACCCAAATGCAAGCCAGCAATCAGGGGAAATATTTATGTGGCTCATCTTAGCCTAGACTGTACATACCTATTCTCTGAAAAGGCTGGTGGCTTGTCTGTTATTTCTTCACAGTGTATTGTAGTGAAAACTGAATTTACAACTTCCTTGAAATTAGGTCTGGCCTGCAAGGAGATCCAGCTAGTCAATCACAAAGGAAATCAGTCCTGAATATTCATTGGAAGGACTGGTGCTGAAGCTGAAACTCCACTAATTTGGCCACCTGATGCGAAGAACTGACTCATTTGAAAAGACCCTGGTAAAAGATGCTGGGAAAGATTGCGGGCAGGAGGAGAAGGGGACGACAGAGGATGAGATGGTTGGATGGCATCACCAACTTGATGGACAGGAGTTTAAGTAAGCTCTGGGAGTTGGTGATGGACAAGGGAAGCCTGCCATGCTGCAGTCCATGGGGTCGCAGAGTTGGACATGACTGAGCGACTGAACTGAAATTAGAGTCCTCTTGCTTATTTTACTTATATGCAGAGTACATAATGAGAAAAGCTGGGCTGGAAGAAGCACAAGCTGGAATCAAGATTGCCAGGAGAAGTATCAATAACTTCAGATATGCAGATGACACCACCCTTATGGCAGAAAGTGAAGAGGAACTAAAAAGCCTCTTGAAAGAGGAAAGTGAAAGTTGACTTAAAGCTCAACATTCAGAAAACTAAGATCATGGCATCTGGTCCCATCACTTCATGGGAAATAGATGGAGAAAACAGTGGCTGACTTTATTTTTTTGGGCTCCAAAATCACTGCAGATGGTGACTGCAGCCATGAAATTAAAAGACACTTACACCTTGGAAGAAAGTTATGACCAACCTAGATAGCATATTCAAAAGCAGAGATGTTACTTTGCCAACAAAGGTCCGTCTAGTCAAGGCTGTTTTTCCAGTAGTCATGTATGGATGTGAGTTGGACTGTGAAGAAAGCTGAGCGCTAAAGAATTGATGCTTTTGAACTGTGGTGTTGGAGAAGACTCTTGAGAGTCCCTTGGACTGCAAGGAGATCCAACTAGTCCATCCTGAAGATCAGCCCTGGGTGCTCTTCGGAAGGAATGATGCTGAAGCTGAAACTCCAGTACTTTGGCCACCTCATGTGAAGAGTTGACTCATTAGAAAAGACTCTGATGCTGGGAGGGATTTGGGGGCAGGAGTTAGAAAGGGATGACAGAGGATGAGATGGCTGGATGGCATCACCAACTCGATGGACCCAAGTTTGAGTGAACTCTGGGAGTTGGTGATGGAGAGGGAGGCCTGGCGTGCTGTGATTCATGGGGTCACAGAGTAGGACACGACCAAGCCACTGAGCTGAACTTGTTCTTTTCTAAAGCTGTTATGGCAGTTTGCCTTTCCACATGCATTTTACAATCAGCTTTTGTCATAAAGCTTGCTGGGGTTGACTGGAAGGAAATACAGGGAACCTATAGATGAAACTGGGGAACAGACAAGAGAGCTGTAGCACATGGATTGGAAGACTGTATCTTCAGGCCTGATTTCTCTCATCAGCATATCTTGCAGTTTGCAGCATACAAGTCTTGCACATACATTGTTACACCAGTCTTTTGGGTGTACCGGTGAGGATGTTGGGTCCAGCTTTGCCTGCTTTTCTCCAATTATTTAGGTCTTTTGATTTCTTTCATCAGAATTTCTAGTTCTCAGAATACAAATTCCATTCACTAATTTTGTGGGGGCAGGTTCTGAACAATTCTAGGGGGTAATTACTGGCAATTCTCCAACATACTGTGGACCAACATCTCTCTCCTTTCCTGTTCCGTTTAGGCTATGAAAAGTTAAATGCAAATGGTGAGACAGCCTTAGGGCTGGACAAAGGTGCTCTCAAGATTTTACTGAACTGGGCTCAGAGGAGTAGTGCTGAGTCTTCTTGCTTTTCAGAATGTGAGTCATTCAACTAAAAATGACTTCAAGATTGAACAGCTGCTGCTAAAGACACACCACACACATATTTGGAGTTCCAGTGGGCTTTTATTGAGATAAATTAACAAATCAAGATTTTATCCATCTTTTCTTTTAAATTCAGCAGAGACTCTGGTCAATATATGTGTACATACAACATAAGACATTCCAACAAAAACACAGCCCCACTGGAACATTTGCCAATTAACAGAAAGCCAATTTTCCCATTCCCCAGATGTTTTCAAAATTGAGTCCCCACTGTTCACTTTTCAGTGGAACTGGTCCCTTGTGGCTAGGGACACTGGAATTCTATCCCGTTTTTACTAAACAAAAAATAACTTTTGTTTTAATTTTGTTTCAAAAAAGGGAATAGTGACTGTTTTCTCCAAGCACCCCTCCCCCACAACCACTGGTTAAAATACAGTAGCCTGTATCTTAATAACCCAACCCTACCCCCTCCCTTGCCCTGCCCAGTACTGTCTACTGGAGAATTTAAATACACTTCTGTTGGAATCTGTCAGCTATGGAGGGGCACAGTCCAGGTGCCAGGCTAGCTCCCTCTGACCTCATGAACCTTTGGACACTTAACTCTTTACCCCAAAGATGAGTTTTTAGATCAGAAAGAAGTGGGTTTTCTTTGGAAGTTAAAAAACAAAAACAAAACCCAAAAAACTAAAGGTATGAAGTACAACTACAGGCTCAAAAGGTCCACTAAAGTTCACCAAGAAGTTGACTACATCAGCTCCCATGAGGCCAAAAACTTTTGGCTTGACAAAGGTATTTTGGCAGAAAAAGGATTCCACAACAGCTTAAGATATACAGAACGCTGAAAAAAGTAGCAAATAAAAACAACATGGCTTAATTCCCAAGAATTTATTTCATCTTTTTGTTAACTCATCTATAAGGTCAGGAGTGTGACTAAAGGCAGTTTCTGATGAGGTCATGAGCTTCCAAAGTGTTTCTAAATCCTTAGTGCAGATACCCTCCCTTTTGGGGCAAAGTAACCTCCCTCCCACCCTATTAAAAAAAAAAAAAAATTAAACCAAGTGATCAGAATGAGATGTTTTGGTTCCAACAATGTACACTCAAGGCTTTGTGCTGAGTTGTCTGGTTCTAATCCAAGCATGATGGTATCAAACACAAAGCACAAGGCAAAGGAAAGATGCTCCCATCTCATTCTGAAAACAAATATTGATAACCAATTGCCTCCCCCCTCCCCCCGCCCCTTGGGGCCAACCTGTATATTATGATGCTGGGACCAAGTTGAAAATAATTTAGAGATTATATTTAGGTTTCTCTCCCCCTTACTTCTTCCCATGGAAGATCATTTTAGAATAAATTTATTCCATTCCGTTCCTAAGGGAAAAGGCAAGGTTTCTCCATCGGAATGTAAGGAAGAGAGAGACAGCAAGCTGTGTAACAGTCCATAACTCATTACACGACTATATAACCACTGGTTAAACCAGGAGCTGATTGTAATTTAAATATTAAAAATAAGGGGAGTAGTTTTTATCCAAATGAATCACTGGAAAAATATTACCATTACTTAAACACCCTATACTAATAAAATCAACTAATACTAACAATGCTCCTTATTTTAAGGGGGAATTGAAAAAAAAAAAAAAAAAGACTAGGCTTTGACCTAGTTCGTAGAGCATCTTTCCATTTAACAATTCCTATTCGAGAGTCAAGCACCAAAACTGGACAGCTGCCTGTATAAGACTGTGTCCAATAGTGGTGTCCCAGATAGTTTTAAGTGCCACTCCTCATCAGAGGCTGTACTTCAGTAAAACTTTCAATTTAAAGTCTGTGCTTTTAGAGGGACCCACAGGCGCGTGGCACCAGGCAGAGCACAGTCTGAGGATGGTGAGACTGCGCTGTCTGTTTAGTTACCCACTCTCTCTAGCGAGACACAGAATCATTTATGAACTTTCCTTGTTTTTCTTCTGGAATGAATGATCCCTCTTATCTCGCCAGAGATGGGGGGAAAAGAGAGCTGCATCAGTACAAGGGCAAGATTTTTTGGTCAAAAGTTGATGCCTTTTAAGTTCCCTCCCCCCACCCCTCCCTGGGAAAAGGTTACTGTCTTAATTAGGCCTTGCATTTAGTAACCTACATTGGCTGGAGACACAGTGTGGCTTGGATACCAGATAAATGAGTTATTCTTTTTTGGGTTTGTACTGTGCAGCTCTTGCTACAATTTTTAAGGAGTTAGGGCTATGTCTGATCAGGAGGCATCTGCAGGATTTTGATCCTCAAGGAATTTTGGAATTACAAATAATTTTGCTTAGAACTAGGCAGAGTCAAAAAAGCAACTTTGAATAACTGACTTCTTTATCCAGATGAGTTAAGCATGAAAGTTTATGTAAGACATATCTTGGAATATTTTAGGGTTTTAAAAGACAATGACAAATGGAAACCAATTTTTTTTTTTAATTTTTTCTTTTTTTTTTTTTTTAAAATCCTAGATGCCTCCTGATTGACCTAGTATACTGGGTTAAAAGGGAATTAAAAACATTAAAAAAAAAGTTCACTGGTATTGATTCATCTCACTCCTTTTGCCTGGAGATCAGGCCAAACATCAAGCATGTTGGGAGGGGCACAATTTAAAGCAACACTATTGACTGTAAAGCATTTGCCAGCAATTTACAATGCAAAATGACAGATAATTCTTGTCACAAAGCAAGAGGATGGCAAGCAGCTTTCTGTAGCATGAAAGTTAACAGCTCTCAGGGGTCACCCGTTCCTGCAAGTTTATGTATCAAGGTGGGCAGAGGGCAACACACAAAAGTACAGGAGGTGATCCATAGAAAGTAAGCCCCAGAACTGCTAAAGTTACCAAAGCTGGTACTGGCTAATATTCTGAAATGCAAATCCATGCTTTATACATATACTGCTCAAAGACACTGCCGCTCAATCATATTCCCACACTGCAAGGCAAATTCTTTGTCCCCTTTTGCAGAGCTTGAAAAGTTTCTCAAACTTTTAAAAAAGGCTGGCGGGGAACAGTATCAGAGAGAACGTCTCAAAAAAATAACATCTTGAATTATAGGCTGCTGCAGCTTCCTTGCTCTCTCTGTCAGGCCTACTCCAAAGGTACTATATGAGACAGTGTGGCAGCAGTGAACCCCAGAGTTCTGGGCCTCTTTTCCAATGTAGGATTCCTGTAGAGGTCTGCTCTCTACAGTAAGAAGCCAAAATACTTTAGTGTTGCGGAAAACTGAGCCCCTCTCATCTTTAGCTGCTCCCATAATCACTCTAATCCCCTTAATCCCAGCAACCTTCATCCAAAAAAAAAATATATATATATGTATATATATATATATATGAACCCAGAAAAAAAAACCTATTTACAAAGTTTATACAAGTATACACACCCAATTTTCTATGGGACACGCTCTGCCACAGAGGAAAGAGGGTCAAAGGCTCTGACATGTCTACACATCAAGTGCCATAACTGCTAATGGAGGCGTATGTAAACCAGTCTTTAGTGTTCTGCTATAGAGCACAAAAGGCTTGTCATATGGCTCCTGCGATGATAGACTGCTCTTTCCTTTGGGAGCGATGATGTTGCATCTACTCAGCCCAGAAGAAATTTTTACTTGGGATTGTTTTTTTTTTTTGTTAAATACATGTATTTACAGTGCGGATGAACTGCAGTTGCATATCAACTCCTCCACATAAAGAAAAAGAAAATGGTGTTTAACATTACTAATATGTTTCATCTTCCAGCCCTGGGCTTGAGTATCGGGTAGAAAGGGATGAGAGAGACTTCAACTTGAAACCAAAATGAAAAGACAAAAATTTTTAAAAGAAAGAAAAAAGAAAAAAAAATACTATTGTTGATTCTTGGGCTGTGTCTAAAAGATGATATTCTGAATGGTCTCATAGCATAAGGCACTTCGCACAAATAAGTAATAAGCTCTTCAGGCTTAAAAACGGATGAGTAACCAGGGAGAAGTTGAAATGCACTCAAGAGTCAGCTGTTGGAGAATTTTGAAATCGTAGACAAGCTTGTGTTCATCAAGGTTCTTCTCTTTTTAGGGTTTCTCCCCTTCTTTCTCTTCCTTCTTTGTCCCGCCTTCCCCAGAAAAATTTTTAGAAAACCAGCAGTTAGTGCAACTAATGTTCAGTCAGCACACAGTGCAAACAAGTGGAACAAAAAAGGTAAATTCCTTTTCAGCTTTTCTCTTCACCAGTTAAAAAAAAGAAATATCTGAGCTCTCAAGTCTTCATAGTTCCAAAATAAAAGAAGATGAAAAACCCACAAAGAGAAGAGCATTCCCCCCAAAATCGATGTGTCACAGATCCAAACGAGCCTTCCATAGTCTGTCAAAGCCTACAGAAAAAAGAAACTTAAAATTACCACTGGTTAAGCAATATAAACTAGGACACACACACACGTGAAGCACACGTGGAGTAGGCATTCACAATTCCATCCCAAATGCTCTCCATAACAGCTTCTACTGAGCCTCTTTACACACTATACAATCAGCTCAGGATTAAGGAATTTCCACTAGACATCCCAGAGACAGAATGAAATCCTAAAAGTACTGGTAGCAGGCAGTAGTCATCTGTGACAATTTAAAAAGTTTTTAAAATCCTTTATGAATTCAACAGCCTGTCAGTGTACTAGCATACATGAGCTAGTTTTTGTCCAAGAGTTTTGTGTTTGACAAGTAAATTAGGATAAAAAGGTTAAAGTGAAAACTTAATTTGGAGACTCTAAAAATAACGGGTAAAATGTTCATTGCTAATTTGGAAACTATCATCTCTGAAATCAGATTTTCCTTATAGGAATATTGGCTGTTTTGGAGGGTTTTTTCCTATATTAATTAAGCCTTGCTTTAAGCATTTCTTCCAGAGTCCTATAGTCAACAAAAGATGAAAAGGTGGATGCATGTGAGACCAGTGGCCATTTAAAGTAAGGCAGTTATCCTCATAACCTGACTATACCTTTAGCAATAAGGTTTTACAGATAATTGAACCTATTAAGGTACCCATTAGAAATTAAGAGTGAATGCTAACAGATGACTGAGTGATAAAGAGCAAAAATATTTTCATATTCAAATTTGCTAATTCTTTTTTGCTTCCATTATTTTAGAAGTCTGAATTTGTCTTAAGTACTGTTCACATATGTTACTTAGGAAGATGGCATTCAAGAACTGCATTTATGGATTCGCCAATAAGATCACTTCAACTGAGATACTTCCTGTTTACTGCCATTTATGTCAAGAAGTATTTCATCTTTTACTGTTAATTGTATATGGTAGGACATCACATTCCCCGCTGGGGGAAAGAGGACTTTTAATCTCCTTCCTTTAAACATTATGCTTACTTGGCTATTTTGTCAGGTACACACATGCTTGTTAAGCTTTCTCATCTTCTACAGGCTCGCTGTGGTATTCTGCCACATACAGGCTCTTGTCAATGTTGCTTGGGATAGGTTTGATTTCTGTTCCCAGCTGCTCCTCAATACTTTTCAGGTTGAAGCGATCATCATATGTGATCAAGTTGATGGCTAAGCCAAGATGACCAAAGCGACCTAACAAAAAACAACTCTAATTAATGAGTTAAATATGAGAGTCCATGTGCAAGCACTAGTCTTTAAGTGGCAAATCCATATAGGATTAATGTTTTTATTTAGTGCCACTCATTATTCACAGCCTAAAGTAACAGTGTCAAAAGTTGCCAAAATACACAGTATAAAATACAAACAGTGGAGTTACAAAAGTGAGGTTCTAATTTGTAAATCTTAAATAAGGCATCAGATTATTTTAACTTAAAAAAAAATGTTCTGGAATAATTAGAAATTGATATATCAAAAAACAAGTTTAAATTCACTATTTTAATTGCTACCACACTCTACTTCACAAAAGCAACAAAATTTAGTGATTAAACTTCTCAAAAAACTTCCACAAAGAACATCTCCTTCCTTTTCCTCACCTGATCTTCCAATACGATGGAGATAGGTCTCTGCCAGCTTTGGGAAGTCAAAGTTTATTACCACATTCACAGCTTGTATATCAATACCTCGGGTAAACAAATCTTTAAAACAAAAACAAAACTCCATTATATCCTTCAATTTGGTGTCATAATACTCTTTAACATTTCTAAAGGAACCTAAGCTTCACTCACTTCATGCAGTAATTCAAAAGCATCTGTAAATTATTGGCATTATTTCTCATGCACATTAACCATAAGCAGCTTTCTGTTCACAAGTTACCTTTTCCCAGTGTTGTATCCAAGTTTTAAAAAATGGTCTAAGGTAACACAGTGCAAATCAAGATGACTGAAAAAGCTTATACACTCAAAAACGAGCTCCCAAGTATAATTTTCTTCACTCTATTTTAAGTATTTAATCCAAGGTTAATAAATTATTTTTAAAGTTCATTGCATAAGGGAGAATACTTAAAGAGGCAATCTACCACCAGTGATTTATACTTTGTTCAGAATTCTTTCATCCCATTCTGCTGAATGATTTATAACAGGTCTGAGGTAAGCTAATATGCAAGACTATCCCTTCTACTTTTTTCCAGTCCCACAATTATTATGCTAATTTAGGCTTTGACAAATATACGCAGACACAACTCCAATAAGTTCAATAAGCTAATAACTAGGTTTCCCTGCACTTCTCAGCTCCACATGTCAAAATAATCCATGACGGTCAGACAAGTATTTCTAATATACTGGTTTGAATTTGTAACTTGTTATTTTCAACTGTCTCCAGATAAAATTTAAAATTGACATTCAAAGTCCTCTGCTCTATATTCTGGTTGGAACACATCTCAAAACTTCAATTATACCAACCTCACCCACTATACTTCTTTAAATATCTTCTTAGCGATCTCTAGATTACTTTTTATGCCAGGCCCCTAATGAAATATTCCTTCTTATCCAAGTCTAAAACTCATCTATAGATTATAAATTACAATTTCATATCTTCTCAGATCACCTTAGCTAATTATTTCCCTCTCCTATGAAAATTTAGGGTTATTTAATGTATATACCTCACACTTGCAAATTACCTTTACTCCCTTGGAGATCTATCCCAATGCTCGTTTTTGTCAAATTTTACTGCCACATAGCCATGGCCAGTTGTTAAATATACTGCCACTGAGGTAGAACAGCAGAGTTAAGTTACTTGTAACAGAGACCACATAGTATGCAAAGTCTAAGATATTTACTACATGGACTTTACAGAAAAAGTTTGCAGGCCCAGCCCGAGGTTCTTAATGTCATCTTTTTATCTCCGATTAAAACAACTACTCCTTGAGAGGGGTGGTACTTTGTATTTATACATAAATATTCAGTATTTATTTAATGATGTATTTGCCCACTGTTCTGAAAAATGAGAAAGAAGAAAGCACTGGCACTTCAAAAACTTATCTGAGGGCAGCCTCAGCAAGTTAATGCTTAAAATAAAACCATGTAACCATAGCAGTAATTCGTAACAATGTGTGAGTTCTCTAAGTACTACGAACTCTTTCTAGGGGAAAAAAAAAAGTATTTTTCATTCTCAAATAAGGAAATGGTTAATGGCAAATGGCACCTTTCTACTTGTCTGTACAGCTGACCCTTGAACAAATCAGGAGTTAGGGTCTCAGTCGAAAGTCTGCATATAACTTTATAGTCGGCCCTCAGAACCCATGCATTTCTGTATTTATCTCTGTGTATAGCTCAAAAATTAAAAAACCAAAAACTAGGTTCTTCCCTCTATCCAGAAACCTAGTTTAGATTATAAACCTAGTATCAATACTAAGACTATATTCCCAGTGTACAGACAGGAGGCTACTGAATCTAACTGTCCACATGCACCCCCAGTCTGCTCTTCTTTCTGTAGTGAAATACACCAGAGCACAAACTAGTCTGATTCTGGCAAAAGAAAGGCCATAATAAACTTCCAAAACATAGTTTCTTAACATAATTCATTTTGCATATGCTAAACAGAACTCATTCCTACATGCTAAAACTATTCAGAAAATACACAAACTCCAAAACTGGTTTAATAGGCAGAGATTAGGTAGGAGTGCCAAAATAAGTGTTCTGCAGTTTCAGGTACGGAACCTAATTTCAAAAGTTAACTACAAAAAAAAAAAAAAAGTTACCTATAGCTCATTCTCAACTTCAGAAATTCTAGAAATGGTAGGAGAGGGAGCTGACTATGTAAGCAGCTTCACTGCAGGACAGGACAGAGAAAGAACAAAACTAGGAAGAAAAACAATGGGTAAAGGAATAGAAAATACCTACCAGTGCAAACAAGATTGCGGCATAAGCCATTTCGAAAATCATGAAACACACGATTTCGATGTTCCTAGGAATAAAGCAATGCATTTATTTGATTACAACTGACACAAGCCTCCAAATTTCCATCATTTTTTTCTCCTACCCAAGCAGTTTCTTTATATCCAAATTTGTTTTTATGAATGAGAAAGGAGCCACATTCAATATACATTAAAAACAAAAGGTAGGGGGAAAAAAAAAAGTCTCCCATGGGAATTAATAAGCAACAAATACACATGTATTCATATTATCTCAATTCTTAAAGGTATTCTTTTTTTTGCTGGAGTGGGTTTTAAGTGACAATTTTCACCATATTTACTTCTAAAATGTTTCAAATAAAAGATGCCAGAAGTTTAGCTTAACTGAAACATCTACTACTTATCTTTTCAGTTATTATATACAAAACCTAAAAATAACTACTTACTTTTCAGTTAAATAAAAATGAAAACACACTAACTCAAGCAGAATCAATAAATCTACCGTCTGGCAAACTGGTCTTTCTTTTCAATGCAATGTTCTTCCACTCTGAAATATTCTCTTCAATTTTATACATCATTTCTTGTGATAATTTTAATATTAGGTGCCTGTATGATGGCACCTGATCCATGACAATAAGCTTCTTTGAAAACCATATGTGAGCTGATTAAGTTCTTAACCTGTCAAACTACAGAAACTGCTTTCCTATCATGAAATTTCACAACATTAGCACATACACAGTATGTTGATAGTTTTGAATTTTTCTGTTAAATCAAGTTCTAAAACAGATTCCATCCTTTTTCTAAAGGCAAACAATAAAGAGAAAAAGATGAACCTGAGAAGGTACACAGACAAACTAGAACCTTCTACAAACTTTCCAAAACTGTGGCTGATAGTCACACATAAAGTAGGATCTGAAATGTAGTATGACTGAAGACTAAATTTTAAATAGTTTAATGTTGCTAGTGGTTACTGTACTAAACACTAGCCCAAATCTAAGATTATGGGAAAGGAAGGGAACAAAATTTCACATTTCTATTATGCTTGGCAACTGACAAACTATTCATTTATATACAATCTCAATCTTCCTAAAACCTTGTGAAGTAAGGGTACATACTATTACCCCTGTTTATAGTTAGGAAACCTTACCCCAGAGAAGTTAAAAGGGTCCTTTGCCTACTAAACAGTAATTTATTCTTAAACTCAGGGCACTTGGAAGAGCATTAAAACAAAATTCAAGAAATATTCAGAAAAAGCTTTTAAAAATATCTATGCAAGTACAAGTTTTACACTCACCTGCCTCATTTTAGCATGGATATAGAAGCAAGAATAACCCAGTTGAGAAATCTTCTTGGCTAGCAATTCAACTCTCTGAGAGGAGTTACAGAAAATAATTGACTGGTTTATCTGAAGCTGAACACAGGAGAGAGAGAGAAAAAAAAAAGACATAAGAAAGAAAATAAAATATTGACAAACAAATGTTGAAAACACTAAGAGTTATAATCTCATGACAAAGGAGATGCAAAACTATAAAAATTTTAAGTGCTATTCATTTAATAGTAGTTGCAGTTAAGCACAGTTAATATGTGACCACTCCTTCCAGGGGAAATAGAGGGTTAGGTTCCTGTGAGGAACTCAACTTTTTTCATCAATGGGTCAACAGATACTCTGGTTTTATGCATGTTACTGAGTTTTTTCGGGCTGTACCACATGGCTTGCAGGATCCTAGTTCCCTAACCAGGGATCTACCCAGATCCCCTGTATTGAGTGTGTGGAGTCTTAGCCACCTGACCACCAGGGAACTCACCCCACGTGTTACTGTTTTAAAGACACCTTATTTACTCATGGCCAACAGCACTATAACTCAGGTCTTTATGAAGTTTATCTAATACATCATCTCTTCTTAGGAGCACTGGACAACATGTCAGCACCGTGCCAAAGAGCCATTTAAAACAGTGCAATCAAGAAAAATGTGGCATTCGACTGTGAAAAGGGTGTTCATTTCTGAGCTCAAACAAGAGGGCAGGGATAAACAGCATAAAGTCTCAAATTTTTCACATGTGTCTTCAAAGAGCATCTGAGTACTGACTTCAGTACTGACAAGAAAATTCTGGCAAGTAGGCAAACTTGCAAAAACTTACAACAGAACAATTTTAATTACTGAGAATAATGGGATTACCTGTAATTAAGGTCAAATTATTTTAGAATCAAATTAAAAGTGCCTATGACCTGTCAATCATATAGTATTAGCTTCAGATCAATAACTGAAACTACCTTTTAGGAAAAACCAAGGACTTTTTTTCCTTCACTGAAAATGATGAGAAAACTGATACAACTGTTTTATTGAGGTTAAGAAATGGATAACATTCAGCAGTTGAAGTTTAACTGGCTCACCCTGGAGAAAAGTGTATTGAGGCAGTGTACTTTTTGGCGCTCAGTTACATATGCGTAGTACTGGGTTACTCCCTTCAAAGTTAGTTCCTCCATCAGGTTAATCTCGTAGGGTTTCTGCAAATGGGAATTCTGAAGGGGAAAAAGAAAAAAAGTCTTACAGTTAAAGCAGAGTTTATTTCTTTAAATGAACTTTAACTCAAAATATATCCTCATACATGTTTGTCTGATAAACTCTTAATTGAAGGGATGCAGCTCTCTTTAAAATATATAATCTGTCATTACCATAAAATGGGAGATCTAACATCTAGATATACAGCTAAGTTATTACTATTTTGTACTTTAAATACAGGATAATGATGTAATCAATTTACCTAGCATCAATGGCTATGTCAGACACCAGCTTAATGAACAAATAAAAATCAAAATACTTTTGTATCTTAAGAGAGAGAGGGAGAGGGTGGGATGAGATGGGAGAATGGCATTGAAACATGTAAAAAAAAAAAAGAAAACTGTAGTGGGTTGCCATTTCCTTCTCCATGATACTGACATCACTTCAGAATTGCATATTTTATTGCTCTGTGACTATTTCAATAATTTGAATAAAGTTTGTGAAATATTAAAAA
>SJYQ01017495.1:44813-62737 GCA_006410935.1 Redunca redunca
AAAAAAATTAAAAAAAAAAAAACTTGAAACCAGCATAAAATATACACTAGTAATATAATGTAATTATGGATAAAGGTATACTCATGGGCAACAGGAAGGTACTGCTTCTAAGTACAGATTTATACTCACCATGAACTTCTGTACACTAAGAGGGAAAGTAGCAGAATATAATAAAATCTGTCTGTTTTTAGGTAGCGTGAGAATAATATCCTCCATTATCTGCACAAAATCCTGTGACAGCAACTTATCTGCCTGCAGTACAAAGAGAAGATGATCTTAAACACAATGAAATCATGTCTAAGGTTTTTGGTTAATAAGGAATCATTCCAGCAAGAGAGTTCATAGAATATTCCTGGCTATAAATACTATATAGTCCAAAGGTACCAAGACACATTCAGTGATACAAAAAGGGCAGTCTGTAATACTGATCTAAGGGAAAAAAAATCCTAGACAGACATAATCCTTATTCTCATAAAAAATTTTAATGTGATTTCCATTAAAGAGACATTATGGTATAATAGTTAGGAAGTACAAGCTACAGCATTAAACTACCTGTGTTTAAAACATGTCAGGGATACAGTTTTTTGAGGCAGAAGCAGGGTGTGTTTCCCTTTGCCTGACAAATAATAAAAGCTATCCTTTTCTACTTCACCCCCTCACACACACAAACAGAAAACTTGCTTCCTTCGCTATTATCTATGTTGGGAGGTTTCTTAACTTCTATTTCAGTTTCCACAATTTAAAAATCAAGATGTCTTCTTACTGTAGCAATTACTTTATAGGATAACTAGCTACCTTATAGGATTGTTGTAAAAATTCAATGAAAAAACATGTAAAGCACTTAGTGCTAATACCGTCACTAATAAATGTGCTCTCTCATTACTCAAAGATAAAAACCTGTTTCAAATTAGACCAAGAGGAAATGGATCCAGTTATCTTAAAACAGACCAAATAGGAAAATAACTTCATTTCAAAACAACAACACTGGGGGGTGTTGGGGTGCTCAAGGAGAGAATGTACACATACTTGGAGCCTGATGTACAGCAAAAACAACACAACACTGTAAAGCTATTATCTTTCAATTAAAAATAAAAAAGCCCAAAACATCAACACTGATTGCATATACATATAGAACACTTGCTTGCTAGGTCCCAAGAATGCAGAGCTGAGTTAAGTTCTCAAAAGGCACTTATAGTTTGGTGAGAGAACACACATAACAGAGACAAAAACAACAAACAATACCAAATTGGATATGTTAAATGAGGGGTTTTTAAGATGCCTTTTTTTTTAACATGCTTTTTAAGATGAATCACAGAATGAAGACAGATGTAGAATGGCCTTGGCTTTGAGGTTATTCAATGACTTCTCAATGCAAAATAAAAATAAACTATCTGACTTCCCTAAGGAAAAGACACAAGGCTGAATTATTCCTATAAAAACCTATCATCTATTGCTTTTAAAAGGCAAAACATGTTTTAGAAGCAAGTTAGTTTGAACAAACCAACAAAAGTAATGAATTTACTAGAAGGTCTTAAACACAAAGAGGTTAGGTTTCATTCATCGGCAGTTATAAACAAATCAGTACAAAATAGTATGTTTCCAAATGAAAAAAATGTTACCTCATCCAATACTATCATCTGGACATGATCAACTTTTGCTACGCCTTTCTTGATAAGATCCAGGATTCTTCCAGGGGTAGCTATCACCACATGCACTACGCAAGATTAGAAAACATGTATTTTCATTAATTTTAGTTGGGGCAAAAAGGATACAGTAAAGGTTTATCACATACATAGTTTATCAGAAACACTGCTGCAGGAATAATACAAAGAGGCCAAGATGTGTTTTAGAATATGGATTTCCATCTCATCTTCAGTTGGCTAGAGAATACCAGTTAGTTTCACCTCTGCATGCAGTGGGCTACAGCTTTCCAATTCACCTGTTCCAAATAAGGAACGTAGTTCTTTGTCTGAGGGAAACCCCCAGGGAAAAACAAAGTATGCCGAACTTTGGATACAGCTGCCGCTGCTGCTGCTAAGTCACTTTAGTAGTGATACAGCAGCTTGCCTCTAATCTATTAATAGATCAATGGTCTGCAGAAGACTGTAACAGGATCAAGAAAGATGATCATTTTTAATTCACAAGGAGTACAAAGAATACAGTAATTAAACTAATCAAGTAACAATCATATATAAAATCCTGACTAAAATTCAATGTGTAACTTTAAATGGATTTCAACTCGCTGTTTTTTTTTCACTAAATAATGTTATCATGGATACCCTTCATGAAAATGAATACAGATCAGCTGCACGCTTTAATGGCTATGTGGCATACCCCACATATATTTAGCCAATATATACCCCAGTCTATACCCCAATATATTTAGCCAAATTTCCCTGATATTGTTCCAGTTTTTCAGTACTACAAACCACACTGTAGTAAACAACCTTGCATTTGTCCAATTTCTTCAAAAAAAGATCATTAAAAACATACATGTATAATTTTGAAACATAATGCCAAATCGCCCACTATAGAGATTGTATCAATCTATACCCCCATGTTGCAAGACAACAAATTTCTTCACAAATGCATATTCAGTTCAGTTGCTCAGTCATGTCCGACTCTTTGCAACCCCATGAATCGCAGCACGCCAGGCCTCCCTGTCCATCACCATCTCCCGGAGTTCACTCAGACTCACGTCCATCGAGTCCGTGATGCCATCCACCCATCTCATCCTCTGTTGTCCCCTTCTCCTCCTGCCCCCAATCCCTCCCAGCATCAAAGTCTTTTCCAATGAGTCAACTCTTCACATGAGGTGGCCAAAGTACTGGAGTTTCAGCTTCAGCATGATTCCTTCCAAAGAAATCCCAGGGCTGATCTCCTTCAGAATGGACTGGTTGGATCTCCTTGCAGTCCAAAGGACCCTCAAGAGTCTTCTCCAACACCACAGTTCAAACGCATCAATTCTTTGGTGCTCAGCCTTCTTCACAGCCCAACTCTCACATCCATACATGACCACAGGAAAAACCATAGCCTTGACTAGACGGACCTTAGTCGGCAAAGTAATGTCTCTGCTTTTGAATATACTATCTAGGTTGGTCATAACTTTTATTCCAAGGAGTAAGCGTCTTTTAATTTCATGGCTGTAGTCACCATCTGCAGTGATTTTGGATTACTAATTAGCCTTTCAAATCTTAATTAATCTTGTCAATCAGATAGGTACAATATCAATTGACTGATTTTATATGAAATTTAAAAAATTACTAGTAAGGTTAAATATCCTTTCAATGACTAAAATAATTTTTTTCTTCTTGACTGAAATGGTCATTTCCTTTATTTACTTTTCTATTGCAATGTTTGTTCCCTATTTTAAAAACAATTTGAATAAATTACTGAAAGGAAACACTTGTGTGTTAAATTACAGACAGCAAGCCAGCTTGTATCCAATCATTTCTTACCTGTATCATCAAGCCTCATTATGTCATCCCGTAAATTGGTTCCTCCTGTGGTTGCCATCACTTTGGCCCCTCCCATGTGTTTGCTGACCTGGATGCAAATTTGACTGACCTGTAGAGCAAGTTCTCTAGTGGGAACAATCACCATTGCTGGAAAATATCAGCAAACAGAAAAAAGGAGAGAGGGGAAAAAAAGCCATACATTAAGAGTTTAAGAAGCTACAGAAATATTGCCCCTTGTAATCGAGACACTCGAATAAATTTCAAAAAAATAACCTATTATAGTGTACCAGATTTAGACTTTTCCTCATTAACGATGCTATACAATTCTTCTACTCTTCCTGGTTACAAAGCCTTAAAGGGTTCTTTGAGTTGGCGATTATTAGCTCAAAATTTATTAATATTTTAGTAAGAGATCACTAGTCAAAATGTCCAAATAGGAAACTCCTGCCGCCCAGTTCTACTTATATCATATGACCATAATAGGAAGATGGCAGAAATTATTATAGATCAAGAAACCATGGGGAGAAAAAAACTGAAAATTTTAGAAAAAGCTTTAGAGGTGAAAACATAGATCTACTGGGTTATAGAAATATGTTTCTTCCCTACTGCTTAAGATTTTAAAATCCCCAAGCCACAAGGCTTCAGAGAGAAAAAGTTCCTGCTTATATAAGGAACTCTGCAGACACAGCCGTCACAAGAAACATTCTAGTTCCATAGTTTTAAGTATCTATTTCAGATAATTTAATTTCCCTATCTACAGGACAATAATTCTTATTTTGCCTATCTCACTGGAATGTTGTAGTAACTGTATAATATGCAAAATAACCTTAAAAACTAGAAATCTCTTTCTAAAAAGTTAGGAATCACTTTTACAAGACAACCAGGCCATCAGCTGTGAAAAGGGTAAATACTAATTTCATATGATTTAAGTTCCAACTGAGAAAAGATGGTAATATCTTCTATACAGCTCCGAGATTTAAATCACCATTTATAGTTTAAACAACCAACCTTGTATATTGTCCTTCTTCAGGTCTAGCCGTTCAAGTAAGGGAATGAGGTAGGCACCGCTCTTGCCTGTTCCGTTTTTTGCTCTAGCTAAAATATCCCTACCAGATAAAGCAATGGGAATGCTCTCCTCCTAGAAGAGATCGAACAATGCTTATTACTTGTGAATAAAATCAGCACATAGGCAAGTTCTTCTCTAAAACACACTGAAAGTATACAAAGTTCCTTGGTATTGAAGTATTTTACAAAAGTAAAGACCAAATAAATAGCAGGACCAGTCAACATCACCATTAGTATCAACTTACATTTATTAGAACTACTCATAAAATGCATACTAAATTTAGTAATAAAAACCTTTGAGTTTGTATGTGTGAGCATCAACAGAAAAAGAGGAGGAACTTGGGCTGACACAAACACATAGGGGAAAATAAGCGAAGGACATTTTGCAATTATAAACTGCAAGAAAAAACAGCACAAACAATATTCAAAAGAAGGACTATATGATATTCTGAGACTAGTAAACCAACTTGACCACAGTGAAAAATTGTAGGTTGGACAATTTTATTCCTACATAAACAGGACTCTGCTAGAAAAGTTTAGTCTTGGGTCCTATCTTTTTTTAAAATTGTATTACATAATGACCAATGTCTGTCTCGCAGCCAACTTCTGTCCTGAAATGTGCCCTGACTTCTCATTTTCAAATTTGGCTTACTCATGTGTGTTTTGCACAAGATAATATTTCTTATTAGGACAAATTTCCTAGACAATACCAAAGGATTCTCAACAATTACTAAATATTAAATACACATATACAGAGAGAAATTTAAAAAGGTAAAATAGGTACAAACAGAGGAAGCAGAACATTTCTATTTCTAAAACTAAAAAATTTTAATTTCTACAACTAGAAAATTAGAAAAATAAATTAGGAAAAATATTTACAATCACTGTAATTAGTTCTTTCTATGCTTGAGCTAATGACCAAAACAAGTATCTCTAGCAATTTAAAACTGTTACTGGAGAAATACCCAAGTCATAAGCATCATGACTTTCATTTCCTACCATGACACTTATTTTAGAACCCCAATCACAGGGGTCAGATGGGTTCCATATAATCAGAATAACTAACACTGTTGCCAGAACAACTGTGAAAATAGTTCAGTGACAACACTCTGTTAATTTATTCTGACAGCCAGCATTAAACAGTCTGCTTATTATGTAGGGTGAAGCAGGTCAAAGAAGAAAGCCTTGGTTTGACCCTCTGGTCTTAAATCCTTCCTTGCTTGACCACATGTGTTACTCAGTCGTGTCTCTTTGTGACACTGTGGACTGCAGCCCGCCAGGCTCCTCTGTCCACAGGATTTTTCAGGCAAGAGTACTGGAGTGGGGTGCCATTTCCTTCTCCAGGGATCCATGTCTCCTACAGCTCCTGCTTTGCAGGGAGATTCTTTATCCCTTGAGCCATAACTCTGAGTCAACTCTATTAATCTTCAGTGTCCCAAAGGGCAATTATCACATGGGTTCAATCTCTGTTATGGTTTTTAAACAGGTTACCAGTATACCACTCAGTTTCATAGCAGAAAAAGACTTTAGTCTCTCAGTGACTTCCTGAGTCTGGTCCTTTAAAAGGATAAGATCTCTCAATGAAGTGAGACAGGATAGAATTAGATTGGGGGTATCCTAATTCCTTTTTGGGGTTTACATTATGACTTAAAGGCCACTGACTTCTATTTCTCTGCTCTTTGACAGGACTTATGTTCTACAGAAACAGAAACTGTTTAAGGATAGGGCTTTTAACAAAGTAAGCTAGCTAGCTGTAAGTTAAGATGCACTGTACTTTGTCTCATATGGTGGCTATTATGATTAGTAGTCAGAGAATTCAGTATATTCACTGTCTCTTACCACTGTTTGCTAGGAAGATTAAACAATGCAAAGTGAGAAAATTCAAGTCAGATTCAGACAGCTTTGAAACTCAAGAGAAGTCATGGGGAACTGCCAGGGAGAAGAGAAAGGAGGAAGGAAGCTAAAAATTTTAAAAACTTAGTGTGATGGGTACTACACTTCAATACTTAATATTAATTATATCCTTTCAAGTTAGGTTACTTTTTGTCTTACAAATGGCAAAATGGATCCTCAAGATTGTTTTGCACAAGGTAACTAAGCAAGAAATGCTAGAATCAGGATTTGAACTTAGGTCTGCAAATAAGAGAAACTGGAACCTCATACACTACTAGGTAGAATATATAGCCATTCTGGGAAATAGTCTGGCAGTTTCTCAAAAAGATGAACCAGCAATTCTACTCCTAGGTATATACCCAAGAGAAATGAAAATACCTCCACAAAAAATTCTACATACATCAGTGTTCAAAAAGGCATTATTCATAATAGCTAACAGTGGAAACAACTCTACCAACTGAAGAATGGATAAACCAAATGTGGTATAGCTATACAGTGGAATATTATTCAGCAATAGAAAGGAATAAAGTACTGACACATGCTACAACATGGATGATTCCTAAAATATGCTAAGTCAAAAAGCCACAGCTGAGTCACAAAGAGCATGTATTTTAGGATCCCATTTATATCAAATTGTCTAGAATAGGTCAATCCATACAGACAGAAAGTAGATTAGTGGTTGCTTAGAGTGAGGAGAAGAAGGGTAACTACTAAGTAAGTTTCTTTTTGGTGAAAATGTTCTAAGACTGACTGTAGTAATTGGCCACACAACTGAATGAAAAACAAACAAACAAACAAACAACCACTGAACCGCATTACTTAAAATGTGTAAACTGTATCTCTGTGACCAATACCCTAAGGCAAAAAACAAGCAAACAAAACACCACCAGAACACAAAAACCCAAAATAAAAAAAATCCCACGAACTTAAAGGTATGTCTGATTCTGCCACCTTCAGTTTAGTTTAGTTTCAGTTTAGTCGCTCAGTCGTGTCCGACTCTTTGTGACCCCATGAATCACAGCACGCCAGGCCTCCCTGTCCATCACCATCTCCCGGAGTTCACTCAGACTCACATCCATCGAGTCCGTGATGCCATCCACCCATCTCATCCTCTGTCGTCCCCTTCTCCTCCTGCCCCCAATCCCTCCCAGCATCAGAGTCTTTTCCAATGAGTCAACCCTTCACATGAGGTGGCCAAAGTACTGGAGCTTCAGCTTTAGCATCATTCCTTCCAAAGAAATCCCAGGGTTGACCTCCTTCAGAATGGACTGGTTGGATCTCCTTGCAGTCCAAGGGACTCTCAAGAATCTTCTCCAACACCACAGTTCAAAAGCATCAATTCTTTGGTGCTCAGCCTTCTTCACAGTCCAACTCTCACATCCAATACATGACCACAGGAAAAACCTGCCACCTTAGCTCTCCAAAGTCCATGTTCCAGTTCTACTGTAAGGTCTAGAGACTGAGCCAATATGTATTTATTGTGTTTTAATAACCCTAGTATCCATTTCCCTTTCTTTGCTGTTGTTCAGCCACCCAGTCCTGTTCGACTCTGTGACCCCACTGACTGCAGCACACCAGTCCTCCCTAACCCCTCACCATCTCCCTACGCTTACCAGAGCTCATGTCCATTGCATCAGTGATGCCATCCAGCCACCTCATCCTCTTGACACCCCCTTCTCTTTCTGCCTTCAAGCTTTCCCAGCATCAGGGACTTTTTCAACAAGTTGGCTGTTCGCATCAGATGACCAAAATACTGGGGCTGCAGCTTCAGCATTCAGGGCTTCTCTGGTGGCTCAGATGGTAAGGAATCTCCCTGCAGTGCTGGAAACCAGGCTTCGATCCCTGGGTTGGGAAGATCCCCTGGAAAAGGGAATGACTACCCACTCCAGTGTTCTTGCCTGGAGAATTCCGTGGACAGAGGAACCTGGCAGGCTACAGTCCATGGGGTCTCGCACAACTGAAAGACTAACACTTTCCCCTTCTTAGTAGCACCCTAAACTTTTTCCTGAGGAACTGTGTTCTCTCCAGCCAACTTCCGCAGCTAAATGGAGACACCAACTGCTTTTTAATTCCTAGGGTCAGTTGAATTGAAATCTTAGTTTCAGGGAGAACAAAATGGATACTGTGGAGGCAGTTATGATTAAGGTATCTACTGCTCCCTAGCAAAAAAAAAAAGGAGATGTAAGATAGTAATTTCAAAAATAGTTATCTCCAACCTAAGGAACATACTCCAGTTTTACCACAGTATCCAATGAAGACATGCATTTTTGAGAATTTAGGAAAACAATTCTTTTAGCCATAGTAAATTCATGTTAGCAGGAGGAATGAATTACAAAAGAATTAAGAATGTTCTAATTCTTAACTATAAATTTGATAAATGACTAATCAGACTTGGTTAATGAAATAATTCCTCAAAATAACGAGATTCCCAACTTGATATGAAATTTGGTTGCCAACAGAAGTTCACTTCTGTTTTTCTCTCAATAATTAACTACCTGCTACTCCATCACCTTATTTATAAAGTCCTCAAAAGTTGTGCCTAAAGTCTGGAAACAGCCAAGAGCTGTCATCTTTCAATCATCTCCAAGTTAATATAAGGTTTTGCAATGTTAAACAGAATAAAACAGTAGACTCCTAGGTACGCCAAAAAAGCCTGTTACTGTAGAGCTACGCCTTTAAAATGGCATGGTTATGTTACTGTGCACAGCATTCAGACCTAGAACTAGAATCACAGATGGCTGTACCAAAGAAAGATGTGTGGAACCAATCTGTAGTGTATCTGGTTCCAGTTTGTCGGTGTAAAGTTATATCCTCTCAAAAGAAGATTTTAAGTGCCTAATTTCCCAATAATCTTATACCATAGCCAAAGTGCAACCAAGTTTCATCTCTAAAGGAGGTGACACCCATCAAGAGGCTTTTATTATTTGGAGGGGGGAAAAATGCCTGGATAACACGGTAAAACTAAGTACTATACAAGACAACAGACACATTTGGCGGGGCGGGGAGAAAACAATGACATGAAAATAAGTAAGGAGAAAAGGTAGATAAAAATAGTAGAAGAATGCCAGTCATGAGGCTGGATTTCACTAGAGAACCTCTAAATTTATTATTAAAGTCCTAATATTCATGGTTTGTTACACCAAGTCTAAGAAACATGTTATCTTATATTTTCCATGGATTCTCAAAGCAATACTACAGGAAAAGTCAATGTGAACAGCAGTCTCAGGTATATATAATACCTTAGATTCATACTGTGCTTGCTATTTCAAAATACGCTTTGAAGCACTACAGATTCATTTCTATCATTGCAATCAAGTCAGTCACACAAATATTTTTGTTTCCCAGGGCATACAAAAATTACGCTTACACTATACTCTAGTCCATTCAGTGTGCAGTAGCCTTGTGTAAAAAAACAACATACATACCCTAATTTAAAAATACTTTAAAAATACTAACCATTATCTGACAATACAGGGTTGTCACAAACCTTCAATTTGTTTAAAAAACAAAAAGACAAATGCAGTATCTACAAAATACAATAAAGCAAAGCACAGTAAAACAAGGTATGTCTGTATATTACATTTGATCCTCACAAAAAAAATCCTGTGAGGGAGTTCATTTCTACTTTACAGAAAAAGCCATATGGTAGACTGGTTAAGTGGCTGGAGAGTTACTTGCCTATATGCTATATCAAATTGAAGATGCAAATAACAAAGTGAATTTAAAATTTTAATACAAAGGTGTAAAACATGAGACATTAAGGGTCCATCAAGAATTAAGTCTGCTAAATGAACCATATTTTTTGATAAAACTACTACATAAAATAAAAACCTGTAACATTTATTGAGCATTTATCACTTACTAGCCACTGTACTAAGGATACTAATATGAGTTGCCTCACTTCATCTTTACAACAACCCTACGGTACTGCTGTATCAACTTTATAGGCTAGAAAGTTGAGGTTTAGAGACATCTCAAATAATCAACTTGGAAAGCAGCAGAGCTGGACTCAACCTGGGCAACCTCAATGCAAAGCTAGTACTCTGAAACAGTTCTCTAGACCAAGTTTACCTACAGACATCTGTTAATCATCATTTCATCAAAACAATACAACTGAGGGCATATTTCCTGCCATACACCTTGCTAAGTATAGAGTTACAAAGAGGAATGATTCAGTAGGAAAGTACCCATAAAACTTTTCATTCCTATAGATAAAACAGATTAACAGGAACTACATTATAAAAAAGCAAATTCCTAAATATTTTTGGTCTCTGCACTCAGACTGTTTAATGAGGTATAACTTTATCTTCATACTTTTCCCAACTACAACAAAATTCTTCCAGCTTGTCCACAAAGGCACTCTCATTCCTAGGCAATCACTATTCTAGTTCTCCACTTGGAACATGGATCATTTCTTTCAGGTTGTTCCATTTCTCCTAATGTCTACATATATGTGCCCATTATATCACACTGAAATTACCTGTATAATTAGCAGTCCTTTCCATCAGACTCTGAGTGCAGGAACCCTATTTATCTTGTTCATCCTAACACCCTCAGGGTCTAACACTTTCTAGGTTGCTTGACACATGCTTGTTCAATGAAAAAGTGCTCAATGATGTCACAGAGTTTGTCCTGAGTACAGCTTGGATTTGACAGCTTCAACTTATGTGAAGACAAAAGACACATCAAATTTGTATATAGGTCTATGTGTGTATATATACATATATTTCCTTGTTCTTTCCACTGAAAGAGTGCACCTAGTGTTTAGATCTTGGTCTCTAATACTATTCCCAACTAACTGGAATCTGAGTTCTTTGGAGAAACAGTCGATTCTGAGGCTGGGGAAGCATAGCTGTACTGATAAGTTTGGCATCATGATATACCACCAAAAAGGAAGTGCTCAAGAAAAATGAAGGGGGAAGGAAAGGTAAAAACGTTAGAGCACAGAGTTCAGTGACACTACTCTGTATGATACTATAATGGTGGATACATGTCTTTATACATTTATTCAAACCCACAGAATGCACAATATCAACAACGAACCCTATTGTAAACTACGGACTTTGGGTGATAATGTCAACATAGGTTCATTAGTTTTAACAAAAACTGCTCTTGTGGGGAATGCTGATAATCAGGGAACCTATGCATGACTGTCAGCAGGGATTTATGAAAAAATCTCTTATGCTCAATTGCTATAAACTTAAAACTGCTTTACAAAATAGTTTATCAGAGGAAAAAATGAAAGAGGCACATTACAAAAACAAAGGAACTGGCTTGAAGGAGCTCACACTGGCCAAATATGGGACAATTCAAACACAAAATACCATTTAATAAAAAAGGAATTTATAAGTAACACTGATAATATACACATACATCAAGGAGGAATTAGGGGGAAATTTTGATGAATAGTATATCAGCACTGCCTTAAATGCTCCCCATAGATAGATAGTTTCAAGGGGAGGGGGCAGGGCTGGAATTATGTAATATAAAAATCAAGATACCATTTTGAAACGGTAATCAATATTAAAATCACCCTTGGAATAAATGAACACTGTAACTCCGAAAGTGACTTCTGCAGTATTCTGGCTAAGAATGCATAACTTGAATCAAATCACATGGAAACAGGAGACAAACTCAAAATGAAAAATGTTCTACTGGAATAAAAAAAGGAAGGGAGTTCTATTTTTAACATGTCAATGTCATAAAAGACCCTCCCTCCCAACAAAAAAAAAAGAGTAGGGAAAAACTCACTAGTAAAAGAGATATAACAATTACATGCAATATCTGATCCTAGGATGGGTCCTGTACAGAAGAAAAAAAAAATTTTAAGACAAAATTTGGGACCCAATTAAAAATGAGACTACAAATGACAGATGAGTTAGAAATACTGCATTAAACTGACTGAACATAATTGTACTATGCTTATTCAAGAGAATATCCCTATTCTTAGGAAATACATAGTGAAACATTTAGAGACGAAGTGCCATGATTTTGTAACTTACCCTTTTAAGGTTCAGAAAGTGTGTGTTCATGTACATGCATACATACATGTGCACACACACTGGACAGCAATACTGGTTCACTAAATCATCAATAAGTATGCAACACTTAATTCATAACATTACATAGGAGGTAAAAAGGGGAAATATACCTGAATAGGAGATGGCTTTTCCCAGCCCATTTCAAAAATTCCCATCAGCAACTCCCGTTTCAAACAGTAATCTTCAAACTCATTTCCTTTTGTGGAGGTCACATCCTGGTCAAACAAAAACAGACAAACATCAAAAGAATAAAGTACAACTGTGTTCCTTTAGTAATTACCATGTTTAAGAAAGTGTCTGAGAGACTAATTCTTTATCCTATTTAAAAATATATATGCAGATTAGTTCTCTGTCCTAATCTACAGTTCAAGTATTTCCAAAAAACAGCCACTCTAACACAAATCAGCCATTTAAAAACTATGTTTTGGGGAAAAACCAGCCACCCTGTGGTCATTTTCTTCTAGGAAGTGATGGAATACTGTTATTTCTATATAAGTACCATGCTGTGAACTGTAAACCACAAGATGTAAAGTCAAAACCTAGTTCTACCATGCAATGCATACAAACATCCTAGTCTAAACCAGAGTTTTTCAAGCCCAGCACCATTGACATTTGGGCCAGAATATTGTTTGCTCTAAGGGGGCTGTCCTGTAGCATATCCTCAGCTGTGATAACTTATTGCTAAATGCTTCTGAGGGGACAAAAATCACCCTTGGTTGACACTGCTGGGCTAAGAGAACAAACCTCTCAACTTCAGTTTTTCCATCCACAAAATGTGGATAAAACCTAACCTGAATCTTATTGTGCTTCTAGAAACAAAAGAGACTTTTGAGAAAATGCCATGAAAACTATGTGTTCCACAAGTGAGATAAGATACACATATGTATAAACACAATATTTAATATGGATATACATTATTACCATTTCCTCCAAACAGTGGAAATTTTTGGCAATTCATCATATATAAGCTATACAATTTCAACCACTTAAACTTACTTAAGAGTAAACATACAGTGCCTACTGTCATCATCAAGTAACTACTTCACTTTTAAGAGTTTCCACATCATTTCTCCACTTGAATGTCACAACCAACTTACCGAAGTTTTGATTCTTAGATCCTTTGGAGGGAGTTTTAAAGTCTTTTTCCAGTCATCACCAGGTCTAGAGAGAATACAGTAAAATTGAAGTATCAGAGTTCACAGCATTACTATTCTAAAATACAAAGGTAATTCATCTTGATAATAATTTCTAAAAAGCACACTAATATATTGCCATTTACTTAAGAATACAGGTAACAACAGAGATAAACAACTCCAGAAAAAATACTTTCTTACAAAGCATAACAATCTAGGGATAACTTAAAAAATCAAGAATGGAAGGAAAAAAGATATCCATCCTCTTTAAGAGAAGCATGTTGTATACAGTTCAACTGTTTTCAAAACTGGTAACCCATGTTTTGTCTGACCTAAATAGTACTATTTCATTTAAATTTGCCAACATTAAAAAACTAGGATATTTCGTATAAAGTTGATTCTGCATTTTCTTGTGTGTGGGGGGGAGCTTTAGCAGCAACACTGGTTCCAAATTTCTGCATAGCAACAGTTTGATAGGCGTTAATAACTGGAATTTAAAATCAAGCACCTGATACCTTTAAATAGGTCAAGTCCCTCTCATCTGGCAGTCCCCTATGCTGCTGCTGCTGCTAAGTTGCTTCAGTCGTGTCCGACTCTGTGGACCCCATAGACAGCAGCCCACCAGGCTCCACGGTCCCAGGGATTCTCCAGGCAAGAACACTGGAGTGGGCTGCCATTTCCTTTTCCAATGCATGACAGTAAAAAGTGAAAGTGAAGTCGCTTAGCCATGTCCGACTCTTAGCAACCCCATGGACTACAGCCTACCAGGCTCCTCTGTCCATGGGATTTTCCAGGCAAGAGTACTGGAGTTGGCTGCCATTGCCTTCTCTGGCAGTCCCCTATAGGCATCTGATTTTGTAGCTCCTGGTGACTAGTTAAAACCAAAGAATCTATATATAAAGTTTCAGACTTCAGTTCAAGCCTTGACTCTTCTACATATCAGTTCTGTGACCCTGCAACAGTTACTTTTCTAAATCTCCATTCTCTCATATATAAAGAGATAAAAATTATATAAAATAGCTTCTAAAAAGCACTCAGCACAGTGCCTGGAAAAATTAGCTGTTAATAAAAAACATCTCTCAATCTTCTTTAATGGGGATGCTTGAAACCATGAAAGAAAATAACAAAGAAAACACAAAAAATTTTCTTTTTAGTCATGTAAAACTTCAAGTAATATAATATCCAAAGCATCTAACAGAGAAAAAGACTGTCAATAAAGCAGACAATGCTTTCAACTGTCTTTTAAATTTTCACTGATTTAATGATAACAGCTTATAATTAAAAGCCCCCCCAAACATCTTAGTATTCATTCAGAAAGATAAGGACGTATTTTACTTAAAGCTTCATCCCACATAATCCAAAATACTCTATCACAGGAAACTATTTGCCACCAAATCCTAGAGTTCTAAAGCCTTTCACCCCAGTCTATAATACCACACCAAAGTTTCTGAGCATTTTCAGCTGAACATCCTAGTAGGCCAGCTTGTCACATTGTCAAATTCACTAAACAGTGGATAAAGATGCAGACGATACAACACAAAATCTTCCCACAAAAAAATTTATCATCTTAGAAAGTTAAAAAATTTTTTAATGAGAGATTAACTAACAGAGACAGGTATTAACTATCTCTGAAACATGGGATCTAGGAGTCATCACAGAACTGGAAAAAACCCATTTATCTAAGCAAAGCAAAAAAAAAAAAGGCAAAATCCACTGCAGTCTCAAATCAGAGTTTAAGCAGAAAATACTCTCAAAATGGAATAATGCAGCTTTATGTTTCAAATTAAAAGCAGACTAAATGTTGCTAGTCTATTCATATTTTGTCAAGACAAACTGCAATTTAGAAAACATTTTTGATTTCTATACTAATTAAAGTATTCACCTCAAAAATAATAATATGCATTAATGCCAATTCTCCCAGTGACCAAATGAATTCTGTTGAAAATTTGGGCTATTTTTCTTTAGTAAATGCTTCTTTTAAGCATGGAAATGACTTAGATTGTAATAAAACACACACTTTTTGAGTTTCATCACGTTTCTAGAGGTAAAATCAACTTACGCAGTTAAATTCTTAACAAAGACAAATACCAAATGGGTCAAGATTCTTAACTGTTAATTTTCTATTAAACTGATTCTTCGGAATCATAGTCACCATTCACATACTTTAAAGTGTACACTTAAAGAGGACAGCCTGCTGCTGCTAAGTCGCTTCAGTCTGTCCAACCCCATAAATGGCAGCCCACCAGTCTCCCCCATCCCTGGGACTCTCTAGGCAAGAATACTGGAGTGGGTTGCCATTTCCTTCTCCAATGTATGAAAGTGAAAAGTCAAAGTGAAGTCGCTCAGTCGAGATGACAGCCTACATGCTTTCAAATTTAAAAGAAAAATATTCCGTAGTAAAATAAGGTTCTTAGTTTTTAAAAGTCTTCAAAGAGGTTTGGGACTATTCAGAGATGTGTTCCAAACTGTTCGAAGTCCTGAGTTCCCTATGATATAAACTGCTAGTTATTTTGTGTATGTGTAAAAGGAGAAAGTGTATTTTAAAAATAAATAAAATAGGACAGAAAAGCAAAGTGTCATAGTCTAAAAAAAAAGTTATGGATAAATTTTGAGTACTTTTGAAGTTCAGAAAGCTGGACAAGTCTTTAAGATTGGCTTTAACTGCCATTCAAACTAGGATAAAGTCAAGTTATCACACTAGGGAAAAAGCCATACTGGCGAATCTGAGCTCATTATGAAAGCCAGAAATGTTTCAAAAAATACTCTATGCAAAAGTAATATATACTATCCATGCCTATGTTTGTTACTTAACCTGAATTAATTATGACAGAGAAACATTCTTCTATCACAAATACCTACTGACCATAAACAGTCAACTGTCCTCTATTCAAATCAAAATGGTTAAACTAAAATGGTATACACAAAGTAGTCAACAACAAAGTAGCAAAATATACCTCCTTGGTCCCCCAAGTGTGTTTATTATTTATTCTAAAACTTACTTAATAGTGGTGGTCATACTCTGTGCTTGCTGCTGAGTGCCATTATTGATTGTATTGGTGTTTTTCAGCTGGTTCATCTGTTGCTGAGTCTGTGTGCCCCCTCCTCCAGGGCCACCACTGGGCTTCACAGGACCCCTCAGCTGACCATTCTGACTGGACAGACCCATTATAACAGGGTTCTCTGTTCTGGCCGTGCTCATGCTGTATTAATTTTAAAGATGTCTCTTTCAAACTTCAAAACTTTTGAAAGTCAGTAGAGAAACTGTAATAACAGTTTATTAGGCTCTCCAAAACGAAGAGATAAATATAAGTCTTGCTCAATATATGAGTCCTTTATTGCAATGCAGGCAAGCACCTGTAAGTCTCTGAACGGTAAGCAGCAGTAACTTGCTCTCACGCACGAATCAACTCTTTATTTTTTAAAAAGCCCTCTAACAAGGTTGAGTTATGTATCTGAATCTCACTTCAATCTGAAACAAAGAAAAAAAGTTAAATCAGCAAACACAGTAAATTTCGAAGGAAAAAACAGCCCTTTGTTTTTTCCATTTGAAGAACTCCTTTATAAGCACTTTCTTCTTTTAAAGAATTAAGGATACAGCTGCATGTAGATCAAATCACTATCCAGGATAGGAAAGAGGGGGGAAAAAATGAATTGCTTCAAAAACCAAACCTGCACTGAGACAGATCTCATTTAAACTGTCAGTTCAAAGCAACCCAGAAAAGATCAGGTAGAACAATACTGTGATTAAATTAGCATTAGCTGTCAGATGATAATCTCTTCCCTTCAGTTTCCTCCCGGAAGAATTCTCTAAAGTCCCTGCCACCTCTAAAAGTCAATGATTCATTACATTCAATTGCATTAAAACTCAATGAAGGATGGCACAACTTAATTAATGTAAATCTACAAAGGAACAAGGCAAAACCATTCATTCATTTCTTTTTCTATTTCTGACAACTCAGAATCCTTGAAGAGTTGAGCTTTTGATTTCACTTTGTGCTTTCAGAAAAGCATTATGTACACCCTTATGAATTTCAACCAAAGAAGTTAAACCTGAAGAAAACTACATTTTCTTTTTCCCCGTAAGTTTTTGCCCTTTAAAACAATAACTAAAACAGTCAAGGGACATAAATACATCTACACCTCAAAATCTTCTGTTCAAAAAACAGCCAAGAAAACCTTTAGCTATCTTACTTAAGTCTGACTACTACAGAACTGTTACATTTTTAAATATAACTTTCAAAAGTATGTCTCAACTTGAAGTAGCAATTTTTTAATTAAAAAAAAAAAAAAAACACAAAAAAACAACACCCCACAAAAAGGAAATTGTTATTCAG
>SJYQ01017534.1:0-11741 GCA_006410935.1 Redunca redunca
AACCTCCTTCAATAAGGAAAGTTAGAGGACTTCTCTGGTGGCTCAGTGGTAAAGAATCTGCCTGCCAATGCAGGAGACGCAAGTTCAGTCCATTATCCAGGAAGATCCCACATGCTGCAGAGCAACTAAGTCTGTATGCCAAAACTATTGAGTCTATGCTGTAGAACCCGGGAGCCACAGCTACTAAGCCCATGCACCACAACTACTGAAGCCCACGTGCTTTAGAACAAAGAGAGGTCACTGCAATGAGAAGCCCACACACTGCAACAAAGAGTAGCCGAACTCCCACAACTAGAGAAAACCTGCACAGTAAGGCCAGCACAGCCAGAAATAGATAAATTAACATAACAATCTTTTACGTGTGTATTAAAGTGGTCTAAAAGGACCTATTGTGAAAATAAGACATTGAAGTACATAGAAAATGTCATTAAAAAGCAAAGTCCCAACCTTCTTTTTTAAGGAATTAACGCTGAAATCTTTGCCCTTTGCCTATGTCCCTGCTTATGCAGGAGACTCAGGACGTGCAGGTTCGATCCCTGGGTCAGGAAGCTCCCCTGGAGGAGGAAATGGCAAGCCACTCCATTATTCTTGCATGGAAAATTCCATGGACATAGAACCATAGCAGGCTCGTCTATGGGGTCACAGAGTTAGACATGACTGAGCACACATACTTACTATTTACTTAGCCTAACTCATGTATTCTCACCAAGAGCAATAATGCTACCTTCCGAGGAGGCAAAATTGGCTTATGAGGGAGGATGAAAAATACTAAGTATTACAATGATATGTGAGCCTCCAAAGACCAGGGTATATAAATGATATGTATTATATCTATGCTATAATAATTATATCTATGTTATGCTAATAATTCATGAGGCATAAATGTGATCAGGGGAAAAATGTCTAAGATTGAGAAACTAGCTAACTCATATCTCTGTCAGAAGAACTTTTAAAAATCCTGAACATTTGGCCTATATTTAGTATACATGACCAGGGTTGAATACCTGTAGACATTCTTTTTTAATAGAAATTTACTCATTTATTCATTCTTCTTCATGGATCACAGCCTTGCCTGGTAAAATGGCTTGCATAACTCAGTGAAGCTGTGAGTCATGCCATGCAGGGGCACCCAAGACAGATGAGTCATAGTGAAGAGTTCTGACAAGTCATGGTTTACTGGAAAAGGAAATGGCAATACACTCCAGTATTCTTGCCTGGAGACCCATGGACAGTATGAAAAGGCAAAATGATATGAAGCCAGAAGAAATACACTAAAGCCTATGACAGTGTGTTGCTGCTGCTGCTAAGTCGCTTCAGTCGTGTCAAACTCTGTGTGACCCCAGAGACGGCAGCCCACCAGGCTCTGCCGTCCGGGATTCTCCAGGCAAGAACACTGGAGTGGGTTGCCATTTCCTTCTCCAATGCATGAAAGTGAAAAGTGAAAGTGAAGTCGCTCAGTCGTGTCCGACTCCTAGCGACCCCATGGAGTGCAGCCTACCAGGCTCCTCTGTCCATGGGATTTGCCAGGCAAGTACTGGAATGCGGTGCCATTGTGGATCACTACAAATTATGAGAAATTCTTAAAGAAATGGGAATGCCAGACTACCTTACCTGTCTCCTGAGAAACCTTATTCAGGTCAAGAAACAACAGATAGAACCGGACATGGAAAAATTGACAGGTTCAAAAGGGGAAAACAAGTACGACAAGACTGTATACTGTCACCCAGCTTATTTAACTTTAAATGTAGAGTACGTCATGTGATATACTTGACAAGCTGAGTGAATCACAAGCTGGAATCAAGACTGCTGGGAGAAATATTAACAACCTCAGATATGCAGATGATACTACTCTAATGGCATAAATGAAGAGGAACTAAAGGGCCTCTTGATGAGGGTAAAACAAGAAAGTGAAAAAATTGGCTTGAAACTCAACAGCAAAAAAAACAAAACAAAACAAAACAAAACAAATCATGGCATCTGGCCCCATCACTTTATGGCAAATATAAGGGGAAAAAGTAGAAGCTGTGGCAGATTTTCTTGGGTTCCAAACCCACTGTGAATTGTGACTGCAGCCATGAAATTAAAAGATGCTTCCTCCTCGGAAGGAAAGCTATGACAAAAATAGACAATGTATTGAAAAGCAGAGACATCACTTTGCCAATATCCATATAGTCAATATAGTCAAAGTGATGATTCTTCCCATAATCATGTACAGTTGTGAGAGTTGGACCATAAAGAAGGCTGAGCACTGAAGAACTGATACTATTTAATTGTGCTGCTGGAGAAGACCCTTGAGAGTCTCTCCTGGACTGCAATGAGATAGAACCAGTCAATCCTATAGGAAATCAACCCTGAATATTCATTGGAAGGGCTGTTGCTGAAGCTCCAATATTTGGCCACCTGATGCAAAGAGCTGGTTTACTGGAAAAGACCCTGATGCTGGGAAAGACTGAAGGCAAAATAAAAGGGAGAAAGGCAGAAGTATAGGATGAGATAGTTAGGTAGCATCACCAACTCAATGGATATGAAAGTGAAAGTCTCTCAGTCCTGCCTGACTTTGTGAATTCTCTAGGCCAGAATACTAGAGTGGGTTATGTTTCCCTTCTCCAGGGGATCTTCTGAACCCAGGGATCAAACCCAGGTCTCCCATATTGCAGACAGATTCTTTATCAGCTGAGCCACCAGGGAAGCCCTGTAATACTGGAGTGGGTAGCCTGTCCCTTCTCCAGCAGATCTTCCTGACTCAGGAATCGAACCAGGGCCTCCTGCATTGCAGGTGGATTCTTTACCAATTGAGCTACCAGGGAGACATGAGTTTGAGTAAACTGGAAGAAAGTGGAAGACAGAGGAGACTGGAAACCCCCATGGGGTGGCAAAGAGATGTGACTTAGCAAATGAACAACAATAAGATTTATTCATTCACTCATGTAACAAATACATTTTAAGTGCCAAGTATGTGTCACAATCTGTACTATGGACTTGGATACTGTGGTAAAACACGGTATGGTTCTTTTCCCAAAAAAGCTGGTAGCCAGTAGGAGAGTCGGATATTCAGATTCATAAGTAACTGCAATATATGTTTTGATAAAAATTGACTGCTACTCTTTGGGATCTCATGAAGCAGAAGAGGTAATATAAATTTATTGAGTCAAAGAATGCTTCTTGAAGATTGTGATAACAAAGAATATAAGTTCAGAAAGTTGAGACAGATCACACAACACTTGAAAGCAAGACAAAGGATATGTCTGGAAATGAATGCAGTTAAAATCATTATCGTTGGTGGAGGGGATAATATCCAAATATGGTTCAAATATTCCTTCCTACACTGTCTGCACATGCCACCCTGCCCATCAAGTTGAACCACTTTGCTGTACAATAGAAGATAATACATTACAAATCAACTATATTTCAGTTTTTAAAAGGTGCATATTTCCCTCCCCTCCCCTTGAATATTTGATGGCCTGTGACTTGCTTTCATCAAAAATCATGACTCTATGACCTATAGGCCCTAGGCTCTGGTACTAAGACAAACAGCAAGTTCTGGTTCCTAAGTTTTGGAAGCCAGCTACCATAATGGAAGGCAATCTAGGAAATCTTGCTGGAGATTCTATCTATTCATCCATCCGTCCATCCATCCGTCCATCCATCCATCTACCTACCTACCTATCTAACTACAGAGGAGGAGAGAAGGAAAGAAAGGGCTGGGGAAGAAGAAGGAAGGAGAGTGGGTACATGAAGAAATCCTATAGAATAGGATATCACATGGAAAGGGAGAAGACTAGGAGGAGACTGAGAAATCAAACATGTCAGTAAGCTTTCTTGAACTTTTACATCTACTGGCTAAGTGCAGTTGAGTGAGTGAGGTCAGTTGAGTCACTTGCAACAGAACAATGTGATTGAGCCCAATCAACCTACAGAATCATGAAAAATAATTTGATGCTTTTGGTTGAAGTCACTGAGATTGTTATTACTTTTCATTGGAGTATAGCTGCTTTACAATGGTGCATTAGTTTCTGTTATAAAGCAAGGTGTATCAGCTATATGTGTACATATATATAAGCCAATGAGATTTCAACAGGTCTAGCTGCTAAAACATCTGGCATGTAAAGTGTAGGAACAGAGTTGAAGAGGTAAGCAAGAACCAGATAATAAAAGGTTTTATAAACCTTGTTAAATACTTTTTTTTTCCTATTAACAAGAGTTGTTTGAAGGTCCTTTAGAACAGAGTATGTGCTACGTGCTAAGTCACTTCAGTCAATTTCGACTCATTGCAACCCTATGGACTGTAGCCCAGCAGGCTCCTCTGTCCAGGGGATTCTCCAGGGAAGAATACTGGAGTGGGTTGCCATGCCTTCCTTCAGGGGATCTTTCAGACCCAGGGGTTATGCCCACATCTCTTACATTTCATGCATTGGCGGGCATGTTCTTTACACACTAGCGCCACCTGGGAGGCTCTTCAGTTCGGTTCAGTCACTCAGTCATGTCTGACTCTTTGCGACCCCATGGATTGTAGCACTCCAGGCTTCACTGTCCATCACCAACTCCGGGAGCTTGCCCAAACTCATGTCCATTAAATTGGTGATGCCATCCATCTCATCCACTATTGTATCCTTCTCTTCCTGCCTTCAATCTTTCCCAACATCAGGGTCTTTTCAAATGAGTCAGTTCTTCACATCAGGTGGCCCCCAGTGTGACTGAGTTCACGACATATCGACTCAGTTCATGATATATCAGGTGGAGTTGGTCAACTTGGGCAAGCAGTTCCAGCAGGGGCCTGGGGAAATCTTGGCAGCATGGGTTCTGTGACTGCGGGACACAGGGGTGGGTGCCACCTTTTGTTCTAGGGACGAGGTAGCATAGCTGGCATCCCTGACCACACACCCCTCACTGAGACAGAGGTTGCAGCATGCTAGGCGGCTCATACAGGGTGAGCCTAACCAGACACACTGATGCTGCCATCTGCGTCATGTGGATGAAAGCAGGAGAGCTGCTAGGGACTGTGAGTAAATGGCATATGTATGCCGAGTTGACCCAAGTGGTGAGAAAATTGGGCATGAGACAGATGATGTTTAACCAGAAAGCCTGGAGCCCAGATGACGAGCATTTCTCTGGTGGTATGAGAGACACTATCTTTAACAGTGCTCCATCTGCCTATTTTGGATCCTTGCCTGCTATGCTTACACCCTATGTGAAAAGTGAAAGTGAAAGTCACTCAGTCCTATCCAACTCTTTGCGACCCCATAGACTATAGAGTCCATGGAATTCTCCAGGCCAGAATACTGGAGTGGGTAGCCTTTCCCTTCTCCAGGGGATCTTCCCAACCCAGGGATCAAACCCAGGTCTCCCACATTGTAGGAAGATTCTTTACCAGCTAAGCCATCAGAGAAACCCAAGAATACTAGAGTGGGTAGCCTATCCCTTCTCCCAAGCATCTTCCCAACCCAGGAATTGAACCAGGGTCTCCTGCACTGCAGCTGGACTTTTTACCAACTGAGCTATAAGGGAAGCCCCTACACCCTATGTGGGGCACCCTGTCTATGATGTGACTTCAGTGATGGCTAGCTTGGGAGATACAGAAGGGCAACAGCAGGCTAAAAAGGTTAGGACTGTGAAAGCCCCAAATGGCAGCCGAGCTAGCAAAAGCCCCACCTGGGTGAAAGTGAAAGTGAAAAGTGAAAGTGAAGTCATTCAGTTGTGTCCGACTGTTTTTGACCCCATGGATGGTAACCTACCAGGCTCCACGGTCCATGGGATTTTCCAGGCAAGAATACTGGAGTGGGCTGCCATTTCTTACTCCAGGGGATCTTCCCAACCCAGGGATTGAACCCAGGTCTCCTGCATTGCAGACAGACGCTTTACCATCTGAGCCACTAGGGAAGCCCAAATGTGGGCTGATTTGCTAGCAGCAGGACTTGACAAGAATAAAATTGATAACAACCTAATGCTGTACTCCTAGAGCTATGGAAGCAATTGAGCCTGGAGCAGCAGTGGGACTCCCCTGGTGCATTCAGCCCATGACTCTGGCTAATTGGACTTGGAAACACAATGTTTTCTGGTTGACACTAAAGACAGCTGAATGGAAGGAAACAAAGCACCTGATTGTACAAGAGGTGAAGAAACAAGGGAGGATGCCTCAAGCCCAGGAGGGACATATACTGTGGGATGGGTTTTCCTGGTTACCGGCTGTGAGTGTTGACTTGTGAGATGTTGTGCACCTTTGTGTAGAAAGGAGGACTGGTACTAAAGCAGCGGGGTGAACACCCCATCTGGGTGCTAATGGAGTCAATCGAATGACTGTGATTCCTGTCCCTCATGGCACCCTGTGGGTATGAGGGTTGCAAGTATGGCCATACCTGCCTGAGAATTGGACTGGACAGTGCACTTGGGGCCAGCCCTACCTTCCCACCTGGGTCTATGCAACTCTTCCACACAGACCTGCCAACTGGGACAATGTCCATGCACGGTACCAAGTGAAATGGAAGCCCTGATGGTACTACCCCTTGGCTTTGTTTTCACCCCAAGGGGCAGTCATAGTTACTGAGGCACAAGTTACTGTCCTTGCTTTTCATGCTGCCTGTACTTTGAATTATACACAGCAAGCCTTAACTTTGTTAGATGAAGAAATGTACCACATGAAGAAAACTGTTTTCCAGAACCAAATGGCTCTTGATTTGCTGACTGCCACTGAGAGCTGAAGAACTGATGCTTTTGAACTGTGGTGCTGGAGAAGACTCTTGTGAGTCCCTTGGACTGCAAGGAGATCCAACCAGGCCATCCTAAAGGAGATCAGTCCTGGGTGTTCATTGGAAGGACTGATGTTGAAGCTGAAACTCTAATACTTTGGCCACCAATACTTTGATGCAAAGAACAGACTCATTTGAAAAGGCCCTGATGCTAGGAAAGATTGAAGGCAGGAAGAGAAGGGGACAACAGAGGATGACATGGTTGGATGGCATCACCGACTCAATGGACATGAGTTTGAGTAAACTCTAGGAACTGGTGATGGACGGGGAGGCCTGGTGTGCTGCAGTCCATGCAGTCACAAGAGTCAGACACGACTGAGTGACTGAACTGAACTGAACTGAACACAAGGTGGCATGTGTACATTACTGGGTACAGAATGTGGTGTGTATGTACCTGATAATCATAAAAATGTTACAGTAGCATTACGGCACATGGACAAGAAATCCATGATGAGCTACGCACTGCAGGAGATGCACTGCTGGAGTGGTGGGCCAGTGCCTGGTGTTGGGTTTTGCTCTGTAGCAGCTGTGTAGCCTGCACTCTAGTGGTTTGTTGCTGTAGCCCTTACTGTTGTTTTGGAATATGGGTGCAAGCAGTGGTGGTGTGCTCCAGAAAAAAGCTGCAGAGGGGCCAAGGCTATGTAAACAGTGGGACAGAAGACCCTATGGGGTGGATTGTGGAGAAATTAACTGACAACATGGCATCAGTCACGCTCTCCTACCCCACTGTCTCATGGCCTCATACCTTATGTTTTGTAAACAATGATATTGCTGACCTTGGTAGCACTGTGCCTGTGTACCCACTTGGCCATGGGCCACTTTTGTCTGTCTTAGTATATCAGTAGTCTTTGAAGACTCCTTGTTGCTACTGCCCAGAGAGAATAAACGTCTGCAGTCCCCATGGCTCCTAGAGTCTTCTTCTAGCTTCCCCAGTTGTGCCTTATCTACACTTGGCCCAGTGAACAGTGTGAGCAGCAAGACAACAATAAACTATTTTAAGATTTTTGTTCTATTTTCCNTACTGTTGTATCAGTATCATCCACAATTTAAGGTCAAATGTTAGCTGACTGCTGCTGCTGCTGCTTCTAAGTCGTTTCAGTCATGTCCAACCCCAGAGACGGCAGCCCACCAGGCTCCTCCTTTCATGGGATTTGCCAGGCAAGAGTACTGGAGTATTGCCTTCTCCATAGCTGACTGCTAAAGAGAGACTGGTAAGCTAGTTCATACACCACTATTTTATTTAGCCTATTATTTCAGTATTTAGGCTTTCAGCTAACTGACATTGTGTGATGGGTTAAACATTAAAAAATAAATTAAGTGTAGCTCCTTGTGTAAAGGTAGAACTTCTGAAATGGGCAAAGAGATTTTACATACTGTGTAGTCCTACTCCAGGGTAAAAGCCATATTTAATTTTTTTTTTCATAAAAAATGTGTTTTTATTTCATTAAAAAAACAAACCTGTTCAATATCCCTCCCCATCATGCAAACAGCTCTCATAAGAGAGTCTTCAATTTATGTTTTTTCCATTCTGGCTCATTCTTCGTTTTCTCATCATCAGACTCAACTTAGGCAAACGTGGTTTGGGGCTGAATCTTGGAGTATGCTGGAGAAACCCAGTATGGGTTGTCCCTGGCTGCCCTGGCATGCCACAAAATAGCTTCCCGGGGATTGCTGTCATCGGTTTGTCCAAAGCAATGTTCTTCACAATGTATGAAGACAGAGTGCCTCCATGGGTTCCAACCCGGCCATCATGACCTGAGCCTGCTTCAGAAAATCGCTTTGGAAATACTCATCTAGACTGATAAATTCATGTAATTAATAAGTCACTTTGGTTTACAGCCTAAGACCTCATTCATTTGGACTAATCCAATACCTAAATCTGCAACTTAACAATTTTCATAATTTTTCTCTTGTTGCTTTTATTTTAAAAAGAAAAATAAATTCCAAGATAACTAATAAAAAGGATTAAAATCAACAGTCTAATATCTATTTTCAATATTTGCAAAAGCATTACAAATATATATACATCCTCTACAAAGAACAAAAGGAAAAAATCATATTTTCTATCATGTACTAGACAAGCTTAAATGTAAGGAAGGACACTTTTCCACCCCAAATAAGTTCTCAAAATCATCACCAAGACATTATGATGCAGTTATTTCTCAATCATTCCTTAAATTTAAATACCAAGAGTAGGTTTTAAAACATACAGCATTCGGTGAACAGAATTGCTGGCATTATAATGGCAGCCCTGATGATATTTTACATAAAATATTAGGAAATAAAGATGGAAAATTTAGAAATATATATAACTTTTCTTTCATCAAGAGAGATGCTGGCCGTTTGAGTTTCCTCAAGCATAAATGTAAAGCAAACATAGGTAAATTCCTCCTATTCCTAGATTACAATTTCTCAAGAAGTTAATACTATGTTTAAGAAATGTTCAATATCATTAGTAAATCAATATAAGGAATGCAAGTGAAAAGTGATAGTTGTTCAGTCGTATCCAACTCTTTTGCGACCCCATCGACTGTAGCCCACCAGGCTCCTCTGTACATGAAATTCTCCAGGCAAGAATAAAATGCTAGGATCGGTAGTCATTCCCTTCTGCAGGAGATCTTCAAGGCCCAGGAACTGAATTGGGTCTCAGATTCTTTACCATCGCAACCACGAGGAAAGCCCAAGTGATACCTAATTTATTACCAATTTGTTAGGCTCCTTGAGAAATCTTTAATCCTAGTGTGGTTTAACATAACATAATGAAAGTCATAAAAAAACAAAATCTACATGGTGGCAATGGCAGCTGCAAGAACTGTCTCAGATACAACTTTAAAAAGTTTAATCTTTAAAAGGTTTAATCATAATGAGATCAGAAATTTATGGTTACCTTTTTCCTATGGTAAAGGTCTGTCTCTTTCTCCAGAACTACCCATGTGTTTGTGTAGGGTAAAACCTGCATTTTATGTCATAAACCATATTTCTCATTACCCCTGACATACTAGGTTTAAAATGCTTCCACCTTTGTAGACATTGCTCTGATGCGATTAGGAGCTAGAACCTTTCAGGAAACTAGGAGGCCCACATCTTTTCTCAGGCACCAATTACTTTCTTCTGATAAAACACTCTGGACAAACACAACTACCTAATCTCTGCTCTTAGATTTGACAACTGGACCTCATTTCGCCCTGTTCCATGCAGCCCCACCCTTAAGGCCTAATATATTAACAACATCAATTGGACAGAACAAGATGGTGGAAGAGTAGATGGAGGTGGAGTACATCTCTCTCCATGGATACATCAGGAATACACCTACAGACACAGAAGTGCATACAGAAAATGAGCTTAGAGTGGACAAGAGTACCTGACCAGTGGAAAAGAATATACAGAACCATGCAAAACTTGGTAGGATGAAGGAACTGGGGGGAAAACAGGAGTGTTAGTAGGACTGGACCTGCCCTCAGTAAGTGGGGGAAATGAAGCAGGGGCCCAGTCTCCAGATTGGGGCAATTGTCTGAGTTAGAGGGGAAATATTTAAAGCTGAGAGTGAAACAGCTGATCTGTGGCAGCCTAAATGGAATGAGAACCAGAAAGTCCTTGCTGCAGCCATATATACTCTGGACAAGGACACAGGTACCCTAGAAGGCATAGCAGCTGGGACCTGGAGTTTATGGATTGAGCAGCAACCCCAGGGTAAGAGCTGCTGTTGACCATGGAGAGAGACAGATGGAGGGCATGTGAGGCAGGAGAAAGTGGTGGGAAATGCCTGTGGAGGAAAGCCAGGCAACCATGGAAGCTAGGTGATAGTGCTGAGTCACATATAGTGGGTGGAGCCATCACCATAGCCTCTGTCTCCCAACACGCCAGCATTGGCAGCTGAACAATAGGTTGGCCCATCAAACGCCTGACCCACTGAACTACAGGGTAGGACCCTACCCAGGGTGCCCCTGTAAGTGCCTGACGCATTGATCTACAGTAGGACCCCAGCCAGGGGGGGGCCTCTCTACGTGCTTGATGCACTGAACAACAGAGAAGGACCCCAGGCAAAGGAGGCCTTTAAGTGCCTGAACGGGCTGAGTTACTGATAAAGACTGGCCAAAGAGGCCTTCTGATCGCCAGCTACAAGAGGCTCAAAAAAAGACTCTGATGGGGCCATAACTCCTGTGGTGGAGGCAGTCCTTATCCCTGCACATTTGGCACCACCAGGGTCCCTGCAAGCAAAGCAGCTGTGCCACCTTCATGCCCAACCCTCACTGATACAAAGCTGCTACAGTAGGCAAAAAAATCTCTTGCGTTTATGCATGCAGGGTCACTTCAGTCATGTCTGGCTCTCTGCGACCCTGTGGTCTGTGGCCTGCCAGGCTTCTCTGTCCAGGTAGTTCTGCAGGCAAGAATAATGGAGCATTTTGGCCAATACTGGTTGCCATACCCTTCTAGAGCACTAAATTTCCTGCTGCCTTAGCTGCCAACTCCCCTGAGTACCTGGTGCTGCCATATCCCCTGCGACCCAAGCAGCTGCACCATTTCCACATCTGGCCTCCACTAGGGCAGACCCAAGTCCTCCAAGGCAGCCTCAGGAGCAAAACCCTGTGGACGACTCACATGCAGAGGTGGAAATAAAACCACAGTTGAAACACAGAGGCAGTGTGGCTAAGGAAAAAGACTCAAAACCTTCCCACCAGCTGTACAACCTGCAGATAAAATCCACACAATCAACTAGGCAGACTATGTATCTATGGAATATATAAAAGGCCATTGAGAGCTCCCACAAAAGAAAACACACTAGTTCTGATAGCTGTGGACTTTGGAGGCAAGAACACACAGGAGTAGGACCAGATTAGAAACTGTGCTGTCCCCCACTGCATGTCCAGAGACCAGCACAGAGTTGGAGGACATCCTAGGGAGGTGAGGTGGACTGTGACTTCCAGTGAGGGAAAGGACTCTGACAGCAGTGACTCAAGAAAAACTATTATTGCTCTTATGTTTTGACTTGTTCTGTAG
>SJYQ01017540.1:0-27998 GCA_006410935.1 Redunca redunca
ACAGTTCTCTTCCACATGACCTTTGTCATGAGTGGGATCTCCCATGGCGGCTCCTGGCAGATGTGGAATAAGTATCACTTGAAGGTGAGCTTGGTTAGGGTGAAGATGTGTATAGAATATAAGCCCTAAAGCAACCACGGAAAACACAACGAAGAGTTACAGCTAATGAACTGGCAAAGGAAATGAAATGAAAACACACACGTGTGTGAGTGTAGGCACACACACTATACACACGCACACACATACGTAGATTAGTGAAAAAAAACAGACCCAAACCACGGGAGAAACAGAAAACCCCACGATGGTGTGTTGAAACCCCCACCAGCAGCCACAGCAAATGCAAGCGGCCCGAACGTGCTGATTAGAGTCTAGGTTTGTGATTACATAAAAAGCAAGACCCAGTTTACACTTGCTACAAGAAATCTGCTTCAAATAAAACAGTACAAATAGGTTGAAAATAAAATGATAGAAAAAGATACACCATGCAACTCTAAACAAAAGAAAGCTCAAGGAGGTTATGGTAACATCATTGGCTTCAGAGCAAAGAACGTTGCCAGGTACGAGAGGGGTCGTTCCGTGACAGTAAGGAACCAGTTCATCTAAAGGACACCCGTTCATGTGTCGCAGTGTGGAAGACCAGGGCTTCCCTGCTGGTGCAGGAATGAAGAATCTGCCTGCAAGATGGGAGACCTGGGTTTGATTCTGGGTGGGGAAGATCCCCTGGAGAAGGGAATGGCTACCCACTGCAGCATTCTTGCCTGGAGAATCCCATGGACGGAGGAGCCTGGCGGGCTAGAGTCCTTGGGGTCGCAGAGTCGGACACGACTGAGTAACTAACACATTCACTTTTCACTCTTCATGGTAGACATATTTATTGGGTGTGTGAAAAATAAAGATAATACAGTGAACACTAGTATGAAATTTTAACAACTACACAGTGCGTTTGATTTTTTAAAAATGTTTGCTCCGTGGTAAAAACAAACGAACAAACAAAATATATATATATAAAGTTAGTTGCCTGGAATCAGAAACAAACGTCCAAAACACATTGTGATGATTTTTAACAGAATTTGAGTTTGTAACTTTGGCCAGATTTAAAATAGCCTGGAATCTTGCACTAACAAGAAAAACAATTTAGATGGAAAGATGACAAAGGGAGTTGTTTCAGTTGTGGAAATGTGTTAGGAAATTATGAGGAAAATACTATTCAAAAGATATTTTACAAAAAGTGGGAGATTTTTCAATTAAAGCCTCAAAGCAATCGCCCATAGAATACAAGGTCTTTCCAATAACGCCAAAAATGGATTGGAAATGTGAAACTTTGCAAGTATTTCTCTTTAGTTCTACTCGAGTCATGTGACATGAGACCCTGCCCAGTGAATGTTCTGAATACCTTTTGTCTCAGAGGACAGCCAGACCTAGGAGGAAATGTTGCCAGTCGGTGACCGAACAGATTGAACTCTGGGAATTTCCTGGTGGTCCAGTGGTTCCGTCCCCCTGCTTCCACTGCCGGGGGACCCGGGTTTGATCCTTGTTTGGGGAACTAAGATCTCACAAGCTGCAAAGCAAAAAAAAAAAGGTTGAATTTGTGGCTTGGATCTTTTAAACCTGTGACATTGTCAAAGAAGAACTTTAGCTAAATCTGAAGGGAAAATAGTTGCTGGGTTGTTTCTTTTTTATTATGACAGACACCGTCCTACCAGCGTTCAGGTTAAAACTCCAGATTTAACGGGATTATAAAATACAAAAGGTAAACTGCTTTATTCAAATTTGTGATATATATTTAAAAAGTTTGTGCTTAGTTTTTATAGCAGATTTTATGAAAAGCATCACAGACAGGTACAATTGTTTAAATCACTCAGTGTATGTTTGCAACTAATACAAACTATCACTATTTTACAGAACTGTGGAGAGAAATAGAAGGCTATGGATTTGTCAATGTGATTTTGCCAATGTTCATTGGCCTAATCTTGGAAATTTTACAAAGAATTACTGTAATGTCAATTTCAATTCAAGATTTTCTAGAAATGAAAGGAATGTTTGTTGAATATTCAATAAGTGAAGGTCCAAAAACGGCAGTCTATATTTATACATACTTATACTCAATGGCACCCCACTCCGGTATTCTTGCCTGGAAAACCCCATGGACGGAGGAGCCTGGTGGGCTGCAGTGAAGAGTTGGACATGACTGAGCAACTTCACTGTCACTCTTCACTCTCATGCATTGGAGAAGGAAATGGCACCCCACTCCAGCGTTCTTGCCTGGAGAATCCCAGGGACGGGGGAGCCTGGTGGGCTGCCGTCTGTGGGGCCGCACAGAGTCGGACACGACTGACATGACTTAGCAGCAGCAGCAGCATGAATGAGCTAAATTTGAATAGCTGAAAACAGGAAAAGCTTATTTGCTGTGCTGTGCCGTGTCTCTCAGCCGTGTCCGAATCTCTGCGACCCTTTGGACTGTAGGTCACCAGGCTCCTCTGTCCATGGGACTCCCCAGGTAAGAACACTGGACTGGGTTGCCATGCTCTCCTCTAGGGGTCTTCCCAACCCAGGGATGAAACCCTGGCTCTCCTACATTGCAGGTGGATTCTTTACCATCTGAGCCACCAGGGAAGCCCATAAGCTAGCTGCTGCTGAGTCGCTTCAGTCGTGTCCCACCCTGTGCGACCCCACAGACGGCAGCCCACCAGGCTCCCCCGTCCCTGGGATTCTCCAGGCTAGAGCACTGGAGTGGGTGCCATTTCCTTCTCCAACGCATTAAAGTGAAAAGTGAAAGTGAAGTCGCTCAGTCGTGTCTGACCCTCTCGACCCCATGGACTGCAGCCTTCCAGGCTCCTCCATCCAGGGGTTTTCCAGGCAAGAGTACTGGAGTGGGGTGCCATTGCCTTCTCTGATAAGCTAGCTACCCAAGTATAAAAATTTATACTTGAGTATGTGAATTTTTACTTGGGAAGCTTCATGATACAAATCTATAATAATTATTTTATACATTCTTCTGACACGTCAATATGTGCAAGATTTTAACTTTAACTGGCTGTGGTTATGTAATTGATAGCAAAGAATCAAAGAAAAATTTGAAGGAAGAATGCTTTGTGATATTGATCAGTTTAGAGACACTTTTCAAATTATATCATGCCTCTGAATTCAATGTTAATGATACTCAGTCAACAAGAGTTAGTGAATTACTTAATTTGGAAAGACGTAATTTTGAAACTGATGGGCTTTTGCATCAAAGTCAAATCAATTCATCTAAAAAGATGAACTGGTTTTGTCACTGACAAGGGAAATGAAATTTTGGTGCTACATGCAGCTCCTGGAAAAGTTTCAAGTATATTTAGAGCAACGTAGTAAGTGAATCTCTTTTTTCCAACTGTGAATTTTGTTAAATCTAAAGACAGATCAAGCATTTCTGATGAAAAGGTAGCATGCAAGTTGAGGCGTGCTGTAAGTGTAAAATATACACCAGGTTTCAAACACTTAATGTGGAAATGTATAGGTGTACAATAGTCCAACAACTTTTACATTGACTATATATTGAAACGCTAATATTTGGGCTTACTGGACATACTGGCTTAACTAAAATAAGTTTATTATTTAGATTATTTTCACCTGCTTACTTTTTTAAATGTAGCTACTAGAAATTTTTAATTTTTACAGCAAAGGAAACAATATACAAAGTGAAAAAGCAGCCTAAAGAATATGGGAGAGAATGCTCACAAGCAATGCATCCAGCAAGGGGTCAATATCCAAAACGTATAAGGGACTCACACAATCATCAGCAAAACAACAACAAGCTGATTAAAATCTGGGCAAAGCTCCCAAATAGACATTTTTCTAAAGAAGACATAAAAATGGCCAACAGGGATATGAAAAGATGCTCAACATCACTAATCACCAAGAAAATATAAGTGAAAGTCACAGTGAGATATCACCTCTCGCCCGTTAGGATGGCTCCTAGCAGAAACGTCAGAAGATAACAAGCATGGGCAAGTGCTGGGAAAGGGGCACCAGCACACTGCTGGCTGGAACGTGGACTGGCACAGCCACTGTGTACAGCATGGAGTTTCCTCAGAATATTAAAGATGGAACTATCCTATGATCTGATAGTCACACTTCTGCGTATATGTCCAAAGAAAATAAGATCACCATCTCAGAGTGATATCTACACTCCTTTGTTCATTATAGCGTTATTTACAGCAACCAAGATATGGAAAGAGCTAAGCGTTCATGAACAGATGAATGGATTAAGAAATGCGAAATCCTGCCATTTGCAACGATGGAGAGGCACTTGGAGGACATTATGCTAAGTGAAATACACCAGACAGAAAGACAAATATTGCATGATCTTACATGTGAAATCTTAAAACAAAACCTTCATAGTAACAGAGAATAGAAGGATGGCTGACTAGGAGCAAAAGGGAGATATGGATCAAAGGAAACCAACCTCCAGTTACAAGAGGAATAAATTCTAGAGACCTAAAGTACAGCACAGTGATTCAGTTCAGTTCAGTTCAGTCGCTCAGTCGTGTCCGACTCTTTGCGACCCCATGGACTGCAGCACGCCAGGCCTCCCTGTCCATCACCAACTCTCGGAGTTCACTCAAACTTATGTCCATTGAGTCGATGATGCCATACAGCCATCTCATCCTGGGTCGTCCCCTTCTCCTCCTGCCCCCAATCCCTCCCAGCACCAGAGTCTTTTCCAATGAGTCAACTCTTCACATGAGGTGGCCAAAGTACTGGAGTTTCAGCTTTAGCATCATTCCTTCCAAAGAACACCCAGGGCTGATCTCCTTCAGAAGGGACTGGTTGGATCTCTTTGCAGTCCAAGGGACGCTCAAGAGTCTTCTCCAACACCACAGTTCAAAAGCATCAATTCTTCAGTGCTCAGCTTTCTTCACAGTCCAACTCTCACATCCATACACTTGACAAACCATAGCCTTGATTAGACGGACCTTTGTTATTGTGCTGTTAATAACATATTGTATACTTGAAATTTTCTAAGAGGGATCTCAAGTGTTTTTACTACACACAGGAAAAATGGCAGCTAAGGTGATTGATATTAGCTTGATTATAGTAATTATCTCACAATGTATACTTATACCAAACATTGCATCGTACATCTTAAATGTAGTTTTATTTGCAAATCATACCTCAATCAAGCTGGAAAAAATGAAGATCCATGCTTCACATTATATATCTTTTGAATAGCGCTGATCTAAGCTAGGACACAGAGTTCTGCTCAAGAAGCTGAGGCCGTAGGCTTCTGACCAGCTGCAAGCCCCATGACCTGCCGTACTAGCCACAGACTGACTGGTTTGGGGGCAGAATCGAATGGGCTAATGGTCTTCCCAGGTGGCAGCTAGCGGCAAAGAACCCACCTGCCAATGCAAGAGACTTAGGAGATGCAGTTCCATCCCTGGGTGGGGAAGATCCCCTGGGGTAGGGCACGGCAACCCACTCCAGTACTGTTGCCTGGAAAGTCCCATGGACAGAGGACCCTGGCTGGGTAGAGTCCACGGGCTCGCAAAGAATCAGACAGGACTGAAGCGACTTAGCATGCATACAAACGGGTTAATACATACAAAGTGCACAGAAGTAAGTCTATGTGTTAGCTCTTATTATTGTTACTGTTATTTGTATTATTGACCAAGATTTCTAGAACTTCAACTCAGCAGAGAAGCACACCAAGGAGAGGGAGGGTGAGGCTTGGCCCAGCTTGAGAATTCGCATATCACTGATAAACGGTCAAACTGCAGAGCTGAGGACCCTCTGTGATCAGCTGGTCCACTCAGGGCCATGATTTGGGGGAGGCGAGCAAGGCAGTTTCCTCGATGCAGAATTTAAGAGGGGGGGGGGAACCAAGAAAACTCAGGACTCTGGATACATAATATTCACATGCAATATTTTAATAAATCCAAGTCAATGTCCCAAACCCACAAGGAACAGAAGATCGAAATGGTAAATAAAGACAGGAGGGGTGTTGCTGGTTTCCACCACCCCAGGCTCCAATGCGGCTCAGTAGCGTTGAGCCAGCCCCACCCTACGACCAGCTCTCGGTCCAGGGCAGAGAGATTCCGGCTACCAGACGGACGGCGCTCTGCCTGGAGAGGCAGTCAACGGGCTGCCCTCGAAGAGCGGCCTCCAGAAAGCAGGAATCGGCGCGCGGGGCCTGCCGGAACGCCCAGGCTGCCCCGCGGCCGTTCCCAGCGCGCCCCGCGGCCGCTCCCAGCGCGCCCCGCGGCCGCTCCCAGCGCGCCCCGCGGCCGCTCCCAGCGTGCCCCGCGGCCGAGTCGCCAGAGCCCCACTGAGGCCGTTGCAACCTCCAGTCGGCCGCTGGTGCTCGCTCGCCGGGACGCAGCACCATGTCGTCCGCTTGGCAGGGCTTCGGCTGGACGGCTCAGCTCTTCAGCTCCATCAGTGCCCTGGACGTCCTGGTGATAGTTTTGTACTTCCTGTTGGTTCTGGGCATCGCGCTGTGGGTAAGTGGGGCCCGGGGTCGGGGGGAGCGGCGGAGTGAACACCCGGCCAGTTCCGACCCTCTCCGGCCTGTCTGTCACCTGGCCCCCCGCGCCTCCCTCTTGTCCTGCTCCTGCGCAGCGCTTTGCGGGAACTCTCCAGCATCCCCGTGCAGCCTGTCTTGGAGGAAGTCCAAGCCCCTCTTCCCTACCCACCCGCCCAAACAGGTCGGATGGACCAGTGCGCACGGCCTGGGACCCGCGCGGTGTGTAGTACCGAGCCGCTGTTGTGGCGCTCGCAGCAGTGAGCACAGGCCCCTCCAGGGCCGGGCTGGGTACTGAGGGCTTTCAGTGTGGCTCATCCTCATAACCGGGCTGTGGGTCACAGATGAGGGAAAACAGGTTTGAAGAGGCCGAGGAACCACAGGGAATGCTGGAGGCAGCTTTGAACCTAGAGCTGGCCCTTCCTGAGGCACGAGGGTAACCACGCAGAGGCCCTAGCTGGCAAAACCTCAAGGGTCACGTGTATTTCAGGGCCCCAAGCATTCCACTGAATTTGAATTGAGCGCTTGCATACTCTGGAGTGTAAATCCTCTTGATAGGTTGGGTCCCGGGCCTGTGGCCCTGCCACCTGCCTGCCAACGCCTCACCTGTCGTTCAGTCACTAAGTCGTGCCGGACTCTCCGTGGCGCTGTGGGCTGCGGCACGCCGAGCTCGTCTCCCTGGGAATTTGCTCCAGTTCACACCCGTTCAGTCAGTGTTGCTGTCCAACCATCACATCCTCTGCTGCCCCTGCTCCTTTTGCCTTCAGCCTTCCCCAGCATCAAAGTCTTTTCCGATGAGTCGACTCCTTGCTTAACTTGTAAGCACTCACAGAGATGTCCCGAAGATATACCCTCAGAGCCAGACAGCAAAAGGTCAGAGGGCAGGGCAGAAGACTCTGGCTTTGGTCCTGGTATGGCCCCTCGGCTAAGCTGTTAGCCATCAGAAGCCTCTCCCTGGCCTGCTTTATGAGCGGGAGTACCTGGTGGCAACGTCACTGTTTGCTGACTGGGGCGAGATTTCATTCTGGGCCTCTCCCTCCCAGCTGGAGCTTTTCTGCCCATGTGACCTTTAAGCGGAGTGCTTCACGAGGTTACGAGCAGCATCTCAGTGTGCAGAATCTGACCCTTCCAAGCAGGATCTTTGGGCAGTCTCTTGAGGGCTCACCATGCTGTGTGAGTGGGCAGATAGAGTAATGGAAATATGGTCTTCATCTTCTTAAGAGAATTTTTTTTTATCTCTTCCAAGTGGAAAGAAGTCTGAGATTTATCTAGATCATTCAGATGAATGATTTTTTTTCCAAATTGGCTTCCATTATGAGAAACATTCCAGGTGGCACAGTGCTAACGGATCTGCCGGTGCCGGAGATGCAAGAGACGAGGGTTCGATCCCTGGGCCGGAAGATCCCCTGGAGGGGGAAATGGCAACCCACTCCAGTACTCTTGCCTGGGAAACTCACATGGCAGAGGAGCCTGGTGGGCTACACTCTGTGGGGTCACAAAGAGTCGGACATAACTGGGCACACTCTCGCGTGAGACGCACCCTTCTAGGCAGCCCCAGCTGGGCTCTAGGCTGTGGACACTTGTTTGGGGCCCTTCCCCCAGCTGCCCTTAATTAGGAAGCCCCACCCAGTTTTCTTCTGGGCCCAGCTGGGGCCTAGGTCTGGCCAGGCTCAGAGGACCTGTGAACCATCTGGACGCTTCCAAAGGAAACCTGCTGTTCCTTTTGTTCCTCTAGGGGCCAAAAAGCATGTGCTGTTGTCCAGAATGCTTTCATCTTTTCCCTTCTCTGTATCGTTATTTTTCCTTTGGTCCTCTTAAAAATTCATATATTGTTTTTAATCACTTGTTAATTATAAGAAGTAAAAAAATGCATTAACTGTCAGAAGCAGTCACTGTTCTTCCCTCATCCTTCCCCAGCCCCTGAGATCCCCAGGGGCCATGTGTTCCTCCTCCCCTTTCTCAGTGCTTACAGAGACACACCCCTGAAAGGGAAGCGGGAACCCACTCTAGTATTGTCTGGAGAACCCATGGACAGAGGAGCCTGGCGAGTCGCAGTCCATGGCGTCCCAGAGAGCTGGATGTGACTTAGCCACTAAACAGCAGCACAGACACACAGATAGAGTTTTTGCGTTTTGGTTTTACAGACAGTGTGCTCATGTCACACGCGTGACTCTGCAGACAGTGTGCTCATGTCACACGCGTGACTCTGCAGACAGTGTGCTCATGTCACACGCGTGACTCTGCAGACAGTGTGCTCATGTCACACTCGTGACTCTGCAGCTTGCTTCTCCCCCTTACCGCACGACGTGAAGTGCTTCTGGGCTACAAGCAGAGATCTAGCTCGGTCTGTATCAGCTGCACGACAGTCAGACAAATGTGTGTGATTCAGCTCTTCCCTACTCACAGACACTGAGGTTATTGCCGGGCTGTAGTTTCTGACGTGTTGTGCTTTTAATCTGTGTAGCATGGATTCCTGAAATTGGAATTGCTCCGTAGCGTATGAGCACACCCTTGCCCCAAGCTCTCGCTGAGCTGGTGTGTTACTTCTAATTTAGTTTTGGGAAGGAGGTGGGGGCAGGCTGATGAATGGTGATAAGTCACCACAGCTTTGACTTGCACTTTCTAGATTCCGCCTCCTGGGAAGCTGACCATCTCCTCGCGAGCTTGTTGTCCACTGATTTTCTTCTTCTGTGAATAGCCAGATCATGTGCCCATTTTTGAATTGGGTTGTTCAACCTTGCGCTTATCAGCTTGTCTGTCATTTGAGTTGGCTAATCTGTTTTTCCCAAACTATCATCTTTTAGGCCAGCGGTTCTCAGCCTCAGGACCACTGACGTGTGGGACCAGATAGTTCCTTGTTGTGGGGATCTTCCCTGCATCCTATAGGGTGCTTAGAAGCACCCCAGCCCTGCCCCTTCACAGCCAGGAATATCTCCAGACAATGCCGGGTGTCCTCTGGAGGGTGGGGCTGAGAACCCTTGGTCTAGACTGTTAGTGGCATCTTTCTGACACTTCAATAAATCAAATATATCTCCTTTCTTTTACATCTAGATTTCATTCCTGGCTTGCTCAGGAAAGTTTTCCCCACTCCAGGGATATACAAATATTATTCTAAATTTCTTCTAATATTTTATGGATTTTTACAAGTATTTAAATCTCTTGAACATCTGGAATTTGCTTTTGTATATAATGTGATGGAAGACTCGAGCTTTATTTTCTTCTGGTTATTAAGCAAACCACCCTTTTCTTTGCTGATAGGAATTGCCCACATTTGCTCCTTTCTGAAATCATTCATCAGCTGCTGTCCATGAAGCTCCACAGGGAAAGCTTGTCTTTGTTGCTGGTGTCTTGTGTCCTTTAAGATGCTTAAGGGGGAAAATTTGACATATTTGTTTGTTTGTCTCTGTTATCAGTCTCAGCCTGAGATCTTTGAGAAAGTGGTGAGTACACCTTCCGCCCCAGCAGCCCGCCTGGCATGGTCAGTGGCTCCTTCTAGAAGGAGAGCAGGGAGGAAGGAAGGGGAAGATGTGTGTGACCACTCTCTTCCCAGGACCTCCTCTCCTCCTGTCTGGTTCTTTCTCTAACGGAAAGAGAGACTGATTCCATTCATGCTAGAGCATTCTGTGACTTCCTTCTAAAAGTTCTATGCACATGTCCCTGCATCCTGCTGATGCCTTCCTTAGGAAGGGCTAGCTCTGAGCATCACGGGCTCTTGGTTAGCACTTAGTGGGTGGATGAGTGGGGCTGGCTTCAAGTGCCTGACTTAGAGAGCTTCTTCTTGGTGATGTGAGGGGGCTTGGGTATAATGCAGATACTCTGGATGGCTGTCATAAGTTCACTCTTTCCACAGAAACGCATTTTTTCAACCAGCAGTCATCCTTGGGTCCTGCTACTTTAGGCAATCCAGAAAACCCTGGGATTGTCCCTTGACCATATTGGAGTCTGAGGATCATAGCTGGGGACCGGAGAAGAGAGCCTCTGGGTGCGTGGGGAGGACACCATAACTTTGGCAGCGTGACTGCCCTCCTGGAAGAAGCTGGGCTGTGTTTACCTTCTCCATTCCCAGTCGATTAAGGCATTTGCAAACCACTCATCTCCCAGATCTGATGGGAACCACGCCACTGGTTAACCATTTGGGGCTGGCGGAGGGGGGAATAAAGCAATATGGTTTTCACAGGAGTGTAAAGAAATGGAAAAGCCCGCGCAGTCTCACAGCTGGGAGGGACCGTGAGCCCTCCTCTGACTCGGTGGGCAAAGACTTCTGTTCCTAAGCAAACAAAACGAAGAGGGCAATAGGATCTCTGCAAAGGAGATTTGCCTATGAATGAAGGTCATCACGGGTTGCTTGGACTCCCCCACCCCATTTAAGGTTATCGTGTCGTGCAGTCGCAGGACGGAGGAGGACTTCTTCCTGGCTGGACGGAACCTGGTGTGGTGGCAGGTGAGCATGCCCCTGCGGGGCCCTGTGGAGCTGTGCGTGGATTTGTTCATCACTTCCCTGTAGATGCCTTTTACCCCGCATGATTTAAAGCTGCTAAATCAGGAAACCTACCTCACTGGTAGTCCCCTTAGCTCTCAACGGTTTCTCACGTAAGGGTTCCCTTAGCTCAGTTTGGTCCAACAGCCATCCCTAGGTGCCTGGGAGGTACAGAGCCTTGCTCTGGGTCTGGGACCCAGACCAGATGGAGCACGTCCTGCTCTCTGAAGTGCACGGTGCAGAGCGGGCGTTGGCTGCGACCCCTGTTTTCATCTGAGTTACTGCCTAATGAATGAACTGCGGCATGGCATCACTAAAGGGGCCGCAATAAAGAGCCGTTCCGCCCCAGCTTGCTTCGCACTGCTCCTCAGGCACTGGGTGTCCCGTGGGCGTGAGTCGCCCTCGTCGGGCCTCCATGCGGCTTGTTCCTGGGTTGGTGCTCGGGCCTCCTCCTATCCTGCTCCATGGTGGTGAGACTGACACTCAGTGAGCCCTCCTGGCCCGTGTTGCCTCTGGGCTTCCCACCTTGACTGCTGCTTCCGCAGCCGCTCATCCGAGGCCCCTGGCTGCTTCCCTCCCATCCCCCTGGCTTACTCACACTGCAGTTGCACTCCACCTGGCGACTTGGCATTCAAGACCACTTGCTGGAATGCTGGCAAGCCCCAGCTCTCTGCCTAAACTCCAGTCCCGGGTCCCTCTGCCCATCTGGCCCCTCACTTGAAAGGCCTGGCAGCCACTGCACACGACAACGTCCTCTGTGCGGTTGCCCCCCGCCCCGCCGTCCTGTCCCTGAAGGGCAGCTCCAGCCCTCTAGCTGCTCAGGCTGACACACGGGGAGTTGCGTCAGACTCTCCATTCTCTATCACCCCATCTTCTAGTCCACCGGGAAGTCCTGCAACTCCGTTCAGAAAACAGATTTGAAATCTGACCACTTCTCATCATCCTTCACGCAGATTCATTGTAACAGCTTCTCTCTGGGCTCCCTCCTTCCATCTAGGCTCCCCCACACCCAGCCTCAGCAAGGCAGCCAAGGGGCAGGACATGCTGCCGTCCGCTTATGGCCCTCTGGGGTTTCCCGTGTCACCCAGAGTGAAAGCCAGTCTGTCAGGCCACAGAGGGATGACCCGCACCTCCTTACCTCTCTGACCTTGAGAGGTTCAGCTGTGCTCCTCCCTCAGGGACTCTGACTCTGCTGCTCCCGTCGCCTGGAGGCTCCGCTCTCACAGGCCCCCTGGGCTGCCCTCAGCCCTCCTCAGGAAGGCCAGCCCCCCCCCGCCCCACTGCTCAGCACTTCCTGTCTGCCTTCCTACCTTCTCCTTCTCTAGGAGTTTACTGCTTACCACTGGCCACTGTGCTCCAAAATCATCCCCTAGTTTATTCTCTTTATACTCTTGTATAACAGAGTGTTAGCTTCACGAGGGCAAGGATCTCTCTTACTCACTTATGTCTGGTACTTGCGATGCTGCCTGGCACATAGTTCGCAGTGGACATTTATTTATAGTCAGTCAATAAATGGTAACTTTTTAAGTGGGGAAGGGAATGGTGTCCCACTCCAGTATTCTTGCCTGGAGAATCCAATGGACAAAGGAGCCTGGCAGGCTTCAGTCCACGGGGTCACAAAGAGTTGGACAGGACCGTGTGACTAACACTTTCATGTAATAATGTACTAAGGTCTCCGTAAGTCTTTATAAATGTTGTTAGATAGATAGACTTTTACACACAGTTGCATGGTGATATGTCATGGACAGTCCACTATTTATGTACCATATTTTTGGGCAATTTAAACTGTATGTAGTTGTTCATTATTACGATAAAGGTAGCAAATAAAAATAACTACTTGAGTAATTATGTGCCTCTCCTAAGGTTTGTTTGCCTTATATTCATTGCTGCTAAGATGTTTGGTGCCTGTATATTCTCTATTGTGTCTTAACTAGTGCATTTTATATTTCGTGGTTTAAAAAAACAAACCTCTGTCATATTTAATGCTCTTGGTATTGAATGCTACTTTATCTTATGTTAATTTTGTCAGTGCTTTGTTTTTTTGTTTTTACCTAAAAGGCCTTGTTATTTTCAGCCTCTCTTAATAATTTGGTTTTCAGTGATCCTCTGTCAAACACAGCACAGTATTTGGGTTTGGATTTTTATGGCTATCTCTACTCAACTAAAAAGCTATTATTGGTTTAGGAGGGATTTTGTTCATTTTAAATCGCTCTGGGATTTTTTATTTTTGAAAGTAACAGATGCTGGCTGTAAAAAAACACACACACAAAGTTAGAATCCAATTATAGAGCTTGAAATTTCTCCCTGTTGTATTTCTATAGCAGTGATTCCAGTCCCCAGAAGGATTTTCATACATGTGCTGCCAGAATCACACCCATCTGCATGCAGACACACATGTGCACAGGTGTATATGCACACGGTGCATTTTAATAAGATTCAGTTATAAATGTTGATTACCTTATTTGCATCACTGGGTAGAGCTCCTTTAGTCTTTCTGTAGGCTACACTGTGTTCCATCATATTCACTACCTTAGTAGTTTAACCATTCTCTTATAATCAGCTCAGTTGTTAAGTATTTCTAAATTAACCTCAAACAGTGATGAAATTATACTCCTGCTAATATTTCTGCAGTTGCAAGTAAGTCAGTGGGGTTAGGGCAACATAAGAATGGTGGTGCGGCTTTTTCCACTTCATCCCTGTTTTTCCTTGGCTTCTAATTTATGGTGAGGCTTTAGTATAGAAAAAATACAAATGGGAATTCTGCCCAAGGTGTAATCTCTTTTGAGGAACTGTGAAATTCAGTTTGAGGTTACATTTGTGAAAATTAGTTTTTGGAGTTGGGTAAGAGTTCTGATCTGTAATTGTCTTTTCATTTTCAGATAGGTGCTTTTCTTTTTGCCTCAAATATTGGCACTGGCCACTTTATGGGTCTGGCTGGAAAAGGGGCGTCTTCAGGGATTGCTGTTGGGGCCTTCGAGTGGAACGTGAGTAGTGCCTTTGGTGGCAGCGAGCCTCCACTTCTGTCCAAATGAAATTCAGAGAGGCCTGAGTAAATGTGAAAGACTCCTTGGGAAGCCATGGAAGAAAGGAACCAAGCCTTTCACTTCTCAGAAAGATTGTGCTGGTCTTCATTCTTAGTAAAGTAATAGAGAGACAGAGAGTGTTTTTATTCCAGGGACCATGGGAGTACAGTTAGGAGACTAGTCAGGTAGGATCATAGTAACAGGCATATACAAACATAAACATTCGTGTATATACACACAGACGTGTGTGTATGTATGTGTGTATTTGTCTGTATATATGCATTTCCAGTATACAGTTGACCCTTGAACAGCACACGTTTAAACTATGCAGGTCCTCTTACACACAGATTTTTTCCCGTAAATACAGTACCTGTATGTTCATTTCACAGATCATTGACTTAAGTGGGGACAAGTTTGTGTTTGATTAGAGGTCACCGTATGTGGAATCAAAAGAACTAGGGTTTGAGTCCTGATTCTGTCCAAACTCTTTCAGCTGCACCCTTGGGTGAGTCATTCTTCAGTTTGTTTTTGAGGCAGATTTGGCATTATGCAGATTTTTCACTATGTGGGAGTCGGTCAGCTGCACATTGAGAATAGGGTCAGCTGAGCTCTTTGAGATATTCAAGTGATTACTATAAAACTCCTAATTGATCTATGAATACCAGTTTCAACTATAAAACTTATAAAATGGATTATTTATTTTGAATCTGTGGGATATGGATATATTTGTTGTAGGATGTAGAGTTTGTTCACCTGAATTATAAGTGAATTTATAAGTTTTGGGTTAATTAACCTATATCTGTATAAATCACCTGACCTTTTTTATAAGTCAGAAAGCTCCCTCTTTCTGGGTCTCATCTTTCTCCTGGTAGGTTATAAAAAGAAGTAACACTTCTAACAGTCAGCTCCAAACCTAATAAGGAGCCCTGGTCTTTACCACAGTTTACCTCTCAGAATTTACTAGCATCTCCTTATATTCAGCTTACCTCTTTGTAGAGAAGCTGAAGCAAAGTGTATTACTTAATTTCAATATCTTGTGTAAATTTTGGTATAGTTTCTCTGAATGGTTTCTGATGTTTTTCAACCTATCTTTCTTTGTTTAATGATCAGTTATCTTTGATCCTATCTAGACCTAAGGAAACAGAAGTTTTAATAAATTGAAAATTGGGTTAGTTAAGCACAAGCCCCACCCCCGAAAAAATTGAGAATGCACCTCTATAGGCAAAGCTCAAGTGCCTGTAAGTTAATTCTGTTCTCCTAGAGGGTTTATTCTTGGGCTGTTGTTTGCAAGGTTCCCAGGAGTGATGCATGTATTGGGCTCAAAACAGTTAGTAACCGAGTTTGCCGCCCCTTTAAGAGCCTGGTCGAGATGGGACGCTGACGTAATCGCTCTTCTCTTCTTGGTTTCAGGCTGTGTTCTTCCTCTGTGCCCTTGGCTGGGTGTTTTCTCCTGTTTACATGAAGTCTGGGGTAAGTATCCCTGATCAGTTGGTCTGGTCTCGGCAGTATTTTTTCTGACAAATATTATAGTTGTACATAAAAACATTTTAGAGGACAAGTTAAACTTCTCAGTCTTTTGATCCTTATACTGACATCCCTAAATCCTAAGAAATGCCTGAAATAATACCAGCTACATGGATAAACAGGAGCCAGTAACTCCCAGTGTTTCATTCTGGACCTTATTCAAGGCTTCCCCTCTGAAGGCTTTTATAGAAAACATTTTAAAACTTTGTTAAAAAATAAGACCTAAATTAATGAAGGGAACAACTCTGTTAACAACTGGAAGACAGCAGCCTAACAATGTTGTTAGAACTAACAGTGTTCAGTTGAGTTCAGTTCAGTCGCTCAGTTGTGTCCGACTCTTTGCGACCCCGTGAATCGCAACACGCCAGGCCTCCCTGTCCATCACCAACGCCCAGAGTTCACTCAGACTCAGGTCCATCGAGTCAGTGATGCCATCCAGCCATCTCATCCTGGGTCGTCCCCTTCTCCTCCTGCCCCCAATCCCTCCCAGCATCAGAGTCTTTTCCAATGAGTCAACTCTTCGCAGGAGGTGGCCAAAGTACTGGAGTTTCAGCTTTAGCATCATTCCTTCCAAAGAAACCCCAGGGCTGATCTCCTTAGTTCTCCCTAAATCTAAAAGAGGCTGTGTGAGGAACTGTGCACAAGAGACAAGGGGACACAGGCGTGCCAGCGCCTGCTGAGAGGGGACAGAGAGAGGGGTCCAGGACCGACGTCCGCAGGGGCGCCTGGGGTGGCGGCGCCAGCACGGCCGGCGGAGCTTTCTGCCGGAGAATGCCACTTCAGACAGAACCACAGACGGGGCCTTGTGGAAGTACAGGAGTCATGCTTTTGGGAAAAAACAGCCAAGGCTGGATGCACTGAAGAGGGTGGGACGGGCAGGGCCACTTTACCCATGTCGCCACCCCCACCCCAAGGCGGCACAGGTCTGTGCCAAGAGAGAGCAGCCCAGCCTGAGGCTTCCCCCGTGAGGGGAGGAGCGCGTGAGTGTGCTCAGCTGCGCTGGCCACGCAGCACGCTGCCAGGATGGCCTAGTTGGCTCTCCCTCCCTCCAGAACGCTGCAGTGCGCTGTGTGCCCAGGGGACAGGGAGCGACTTGGAGAGCCGCTCCCAGGGCTCTCAGACGGCATCAGAGGAACACAAAGCCCCCTCACAGACTCTTACCAGGAAGACTGCCAGCGAGCTGCGGGGGCTCCTCACCTGCAGGTCTCCCCAGCTGCCCACAGACACCCCAACGTGCCGCGTGCACCACCCGCGTTTGCCTCCACCCACCAGCCAGCTCCCTCTGCTTAGGCCCAGTGGCAGTGTGCTGAGCCCCGGCAGGAAGCTAGTGGCACGTGCAGAAAACCAGCCTGACCTGTGGAACTGGGAAAGCCACAGGTGAGCGTTCAGCCCGCCCTCGGGAAGGCTGTCAGCACACAGCCTGGCTTTGTAGGGTCAAGGAGGGCACGAGAGGCCTAGGCGTCCATAGACAGGGTCTGAGGAAGTCTCAGAAGCCCTAGCAGGGCTGATGGACGGTGTCTCTCTCCAGAAGCGGTGGGGAAAGAGCTGGTGACCGCTGCCTCAGTGCAGAGGCAGCGACACGAGACACAAGGAACAGGAGCAATCAAGGAGATGGGACCCCACCAGAGGAATGCGATAGTTTAACACTGACGGACCCCAGGGGTCTGCCCGAGAGAGAGTTCTAGATGGTCGTCTGAAGGAAGCTCAGTGAGCCGCAAGAAAGCACAGAAAGAGTTCAACGGGATCCAGAACACAGCACATGAAGGAAATTCACTTAACAGAGAAAAATCATAAAAATGACCAAATGAGAATTCCGGACTGAAGAGCGCAGCGCACGGAGTGGAGACTGCAGCTGGAGGCGCCTACAGCAGACTCAGCAAAGCAGAAGGGGGACCCTGTGAGCAGCGACCGGCCGGGGGGCAGCTTCCGAAGTGGCCGGTGGCGCCGACTCGGCCTGCTGGCGCCAGAGGCACGGGAGGTGTGGGCTCCATCCCGGGGTCGGGGAGGCCCCCGGAGGGGAGACAGCCGCCACTCCAGTGCTCTTGCCTGGGAAATCCCACGGACAGAGGAGCGGGCAAGACTGCAGCCCCTGGGGTCGCAAAGAGCCGGACACGACTGGGTGACCGAGCAGGCGCACCGTCAGAGGAGAGCAAAGGGGAGGGATGGGAGCAGCGAAGGAAGCCATGTGAGCGATGGGACACCTTCAGAGAAACAGTCAGCACGCTCCTAGAGTCCCAGAAGAGAGGGAGAAGCCGGCAGAAAGGCTGCCTGCAGACTGAGAACTTCCCAAGGCTAAGCAAAGACTTGACTTGCCATGATCATGGCGCTCATAGGTGCCCCCAAAGAAGTAATAACTGGAAGTATCTCCTCTGGTGGAAATGTTAATTTACAGATTCAGCAGCTTAACCAACACCAGATAGAGGAAACAGAAAGGAAACCACACGGGGGCACGTCATAGTGAAGATGCTGGAGCAGAGATGAAGAGGACACTCTGAAACAGGCGAGGGAAGACCACACAGTGCACGCAGGGGAGCGATGACACGCTTAACAGACGCCTTCTGCTCAGAAGAGCAGAGGCCGGGAAGCAGCAGAGCGATGCAGTCAGATGCCGAAAGGAGGAAAAAGCTGTCAGCCCAAAATTCTGTGCCCAGCAGATTCAGTGGTTAGGACTCTGTGCTTTCCTTGCCCAGGGTCCAGGTTCAGCCCCTAGTCTGGGAACTAAGATCCTGCAAGTTGTGTGGTCAAAAAAAAATGAAGATGAAATATATACAAATATTGAAACATTATGTTGTACACTTGAAACCAATATAAGGTTATATGTCATTTATACATTCAATTTAAAAAAGAACCATTGCAAAGAAAATAATGAAGGTTATTGGTTTCTTACACAAACCATAAAGGGAGAAATTGATATATTGGACTTCAAAGAATAATTTTAAACTTTAACTCTTTGAAAGAGATTTTTTAAGAAAATGAGAAGTCAAGCTAGAGACTGTGGAGGAATATTTATAGAACACATTCATAATGCGAAGAGCTGACTCATTGGAAAAGACCCTGATGCTGGGAAAGATTGAGGGCAGGAGAACGGGACGACAGAGGATGAGATGGTTGGGTGGCATCACTGACTCGATGGACACGGGTTTGGGTGGACTCTCAGAGTTGGTGGTGGACAGGGAGGCCTGCATGCTGTGGTTCATGGGGTCGCAAGAGTCGGACACAACTGAGCAACTGAACTGAACTAAAATGATTCATAATGAAACACTTATGTCCTGAACATACACATTCTTTTAAAAAAACTCTCATAATTTATAACAAGACAGCATTTAACCATACATTTCACCTTACAAATGACAGATAGTGACATGAAAGGATGCTCACTCTCACTGATTGTTAGGGAAATGCTACTTAGGGTCCCACATGGACACACGGAACCGCTGAGATAGAGAGGGCTGACGCGTCAAGAGCAGAAGAGGCTGTGGAGCTTCGGGGACCCCCTGCGTTTCCAGAGAGAACTCTAGGAACAGGCTGGCAGTTTCTTGCCCAGTTACGCCTTAGGACCCAGCTGCTCTGTTCCTGGGTGTGGCACTCCCCCCCATCCCCAGAGACACGAAGGTGCAGGTCCGCACCCAGACTGTACAGGAAGTTCCAGTCATGGTGTCTGAACCTAGAAATCACCTGACTCGTGCGGGCGCCGGACAGAGCCCGCAGCGTGGTACTCGGTGGCCCTGAGGAGTCAGGTGCCGGCATGATGACCTACAGGGCGTGGCGGCAGGTGAGAGTGGCCGGCCAGGATTTGCGCTCCAGGGAAGGTGAGCTGGATCCCCAGAATCAGGGGTGCAGAGGGTCCCAGACACACACCCTCGGGGGCTTTGAGGGGCATCGGAAACGCCTTATATGAGTGTCGTGGTGACCACGCAACCGTGTACCTTTACCCAAACTCCTCAGATTTTAAAACGGAATCATTTTACTGTGTGTAAAGCATGCCTCATAAGACTTAAGCATTTAAAATACTGGTGGAGAGGGCATTAAAATCGTGAATGGCTTGGTTTGCCTTGCCGTCTAACGCTTGCAGTTATGAATCCGTAATCCCAGGAAAATCACCCTAGATTGTGACGTCTTTTGAGATAGGGTCTTTAAAGCAGTAACTGAGTTAAAATGAGGTTGTGAGGGTGGGTCCTAATTCAGCATGACTTTATGAGAAGAGGACACTGAACCCAGACGTGTACAGAGGGGAGGCTTGGCAGACGCGGGCAGACGCCTCCGCCAGCCGAGGGGAGGGGCCGGGCCCATCCTTCCTCGTGGCCCAGGGGAGCTGGCCCCCTGACACCACGCTTCCGGCCCCAGGGCTGCACGACCGTGTGTCTCCAGCATGGGAGCCGCTGCGCCATACCTGTGACGGCGGCCCCGGGTGTGGGACGGCGTGGGGCTGACTGAGAAAGTCAGCGGAGTGCGTCAGGCGTGATTGAGGACCAGGCGGGGGGAAACGAGTAGAAGCTGCGGGTGTCACACCCCCAGCCGGGGCTGCAGGGAGCAGCCGGGACGCGCACGTGAGGCAGGGGGGTGAGCGCACAGGAGGACACTCATTACCCGGGGTGCCTTTACCTCCGTGAGCCGCTGTGCTTGGGGCCAGGCGTCTGCTGAGCGAGGGGGGTGCTTCTGCCCCTGGGCATGCGCAGCGTGAGGTGGTGGAGGCAGAAATGAGCAGGATGGTTCTGGACACCCGCACGCACACCAGCAGCGCGAGCACGGAGGACCGGGAGAGCTGTGGAGTCAGGTCGTGTGTGTCTCTCAACAACGTGGTGTACTTGTAGTATCTGATAAAACGTGATTTTGCTGTGTGATTATTTCACGAAGGTCATTTGTCATCATAGACAACGTCGTTACTTCCGCTTTCCAAAGACTGGACAGTAGCTAGAGTCCAAGCTTCTTGAGGACAGTGGTATCGCCTCTCCTCCCTGGAACCCCGTGCCTTAGCAGGTGTTCATGTGGAGCACCTGCGACTCCTGGGCTGTGTCTCCGTGCCAGCCAGCACTCTGTGAGCCTCTGCCTCACGGGGGCTTCTCTCACTGTTCTTCAGGTCGTGACGCTGCCCAGATACTTGAGGAAGAGGTTTGGTGGCTGCCGGCTCCAGTTCCTCCTCGCTATTGTGTACTTACTCATCTATATCTTCAGTAAGATCTCGGTGAGTTGTGTAAAGGCGAGTCCACGGAAGGGAAACACAGGAAAATCGATAGGCAGGACCAGGTGTGCCCTGGGAGTTTACTCCGGGGCTCCCTAAGATACATGTCAGCCCCCACTACCTAAAGCAGAGAAGTATCTGAGTAATACACAAGGTAAACGGCAGAGCACCTACTTTGCCTCCCGAGCCTGTGTGCCCAGGGAGCCTTGGGCTTGTTCCCATCATGTCATCAGGAGGTCCCCTCCCCTCCTTCAACCAGTCCATGTCCATCCAGCCTCACAGAGACTGGAACCCACAGCCATGACCTGTGAGGCCTTCTGGTCCAGACCCTGCCTCTGACGTGGTCTCCTTCCCGTACTGTTCTTCAGATCCAAGAGCTTGTTCCCACTTGGGGCCCTTGACACCTGCTCTGTACCATGTCTGGAATGTTCTTCCCCCCGACCTTTCCAATTTCACCTCCCTGGAGCAGCCTCCCTTGGGTGCCCACATTCGTTGTCCACTCCATTACTGTCTCTGTTTCCTAATACCTGCCACCACCGGAGAAGAGGGGTCTGTTTCCTCCCTTACTGTCTGTTTCACTCCAGGATGGGCTTCTTGAGCCCCTAGGCCTTGCCTGGCTTGCTCCCTGCCTTCCCAGCCAGCTCTGGGGCCGGAAGCTTGCTGAGAACATGGTTAGCACATAAACACTGAGAGAAGTGCTGTTTGAATGACTGAAAGAGTGTCGCTCATCACACTGCATGAAAATGGCCAATCTGGTGGTCTGCCTCCCGCTTAAACATGAGGAGGGAATCCTCCTTGAAGGCTGGCTGAGCTTGGTAACCCTAGGGCCCTCTGAAGCCTGCTGAGTGCCCACCGTGTGTGCACGGATATGTTGGGAAGACCTCTGACCAGCGGAGCAGGGCAGCAGGCTAGCCAGCAAGTGGGGTGTGCGCGCTGCAGAGTCAGCGAAAGCACAGCCCACGCTCAACAGAGCCACCCGTGGGCCGTCAGCCGAGAGGTCTGCTGTGTACAGCGCTCGAACTAAAAATGGTCGTGAAAACCAGAAACCGCCTACGTCTTGCAAAGCCCACAGCGTTCAGCATCTTCCCTTTACAGAAAAAGCTCACCAGTCCTAGTAAGCTGTCCACTCTGCCTGCCCCGCTGGTGAAACTGCGCAAAAAGCCCATTCTCTGAGCACGCCCCCCACTCTGAGTCTCCAAGCAGGAAGAGACTAAGTTGCATTAACTGGATTTAACCCAAGCCTTAAAAGTGCTGCCCTTGGCTGAACTTGTGGCCACCAGCCATGCCGCCCAGCAGAACGTGGAGAGGCCCCCTAGTGCCCACTGGGGATGCAGTGGGCCTGCTGGCTGGAGAAGGCCTCTGAGGTCAGGGTCTTCCTGGGAAACGGAAGTGCAGCCACCCCTCTGGGCTCGTTCCAGGTGGAGATCTGCACGGGCGCCATGTTCATGAGGCTGGTTCTGGGGCTGGATGTCTACCTGGCCACTGTGGTTCTGCTCTCAGTTACCGGCATATACTCCATCACAGGTGAGGTCGCTCTAACCCCACAGGTGTTTGTGTGGAACCAAAGCTCTGCTGCTTGGTGGAGACCCGAAGACAGTGAGACGGGTCCCGCTGTTGCGCTTTCCCCGAGACTGCAAGTCATGTCGCTGAGGCCTGAGCGAGCCGGGTACTGAAAGTAACAAGGCAGGGCTGCCCGCGTGGCACCCTGCTCCTGGGAATCTCATCAGGCTGGCAGGGGCTCTCCAGGGGGCTGGGCAGGGCTGGCAGGGGCTGTGTTTGGGGTGGGGCTGGCCTGATGCAGCAGGCTGTGGGATGATGGGGCGGGGGTACAGACGGGGAGAAGGGAGGCACCCGCTTCAGGTCGTCCTGGTTGCCTGGTGACCTGGGCAGGCCATCAGATGAGACCTTTTAGGTGGACGCTTCAGTTCTTCATATTGATTCCATCTTGGCTTAACAACACGTGACATGATACAGTCATAGTCCTGGGTGGCAGCCACTCCATCAACCACGAGAACATGGGGCGAGCGACCATCCTCTGCCCAGACAGCCTACAGCATGGTCTTCCGTAAATTACCCTAGATGACCAACATGTCATTATAAAACAGGTGGTAATGCTTTTACTAGCGGTAGGCTAGTGTGTGTGTTCTGAGCACATTTAAGGCAGGCAAGGCTAAGCTGTGATGTTCAGGGGGTGAGATATAGAAAATGCATTTTCAATCTAGTGATCCCTTCAGCTTAACAATGAGTTTCTCATGATGTAACCCCATCAAAGCGGGGAAGACCTGTATACTTTTTTGCTCAGGAAAACTACCAGGTTTTCATACAGAAAATGGGAGTAAAAGGGAGCCGGGATATAGCCAGGCAGCGTATAAGACTCCAGCAGCAGGTCACAGGGACTGTTCAGGGGGGGCACACGCGCCTGGGCTCAGCGGGGGCGGCGGCCGGCCCGCCGGGCTGAGCGAGGGGCTGTGGGCGTGGAGCCTGGGCTCAGCGGGGGCGGCGGCCAGGCCTGCCGGCTGAGCGAGGGGCTGTGGGCGTGGAGACGGGCACACGCGCCTGGGCTCAGCGTGGGCGGCGGCCGGGCCCGGTGAGCTGAGGAAGGGGCTGTGGGCATGGAGACGGGCACACGCGCCTGGGCTCAGCGGGGGCAGCGGCCGGGCCCGCCGGGCTGAGCGAGGGGCTGTGGGCGTGGAGACGGGCACACGCGCCTGGGCTCAGCGTGGGTGGCGGCCGGGCCCGGTGAGCTGAGGAAGGGGCTGTGGGCATGGAGACGGGCACTCGCGCCTGGGCTTAGCGGGCCCGCCGGGCTGAGCGAGGGGCTGTGGGCGTGGAGCCTGGGCTCAGCTGGGGCAGCGGCCAGGCCAGCCGGGGTGAGCGAGGGGCTGTGGGCGTGGAGCCTGGGCTCAGCATGGGCTGCGGCCAGCCCGCCGAGCTGAGGAAGGAGCTGTGGGTGTGGAGACTGGCACGCGCGCAGTGACCCCATCGCCCCTCTCGCCCATTCAGGTGGCTTTGCAGCCGTGGTTTACACTGACATCCTGCACGCTGGCTTCGTGGTTCTGGGCTCCGCCTTGTTAATGGGCTATGGTGAGTAAGTCTAGGGACTGCTGGGCACCACGGCGGGGTCGGGGGCTCTGGCCACCGCCTGGGGCCACTTTAGCACTGTCCTCTCGCAGACGGGACTGAGGCCCACAGGACCCGTGAGTGAGCATTGTCTGAGGTCATGCTGACCACCCGGGGTGGAAACTTCTGCTCGTGGAGAAAGAGGAGTCCAGTGGGGGGTGACCACAGACCCCAAGGCTTTGAGCAGCAGTCGGGAGTGGCCCAGCACGCTTGGCCCCGCTCTGAGCCATGGCCTTCCTCTCCATCAGAAGCCCCCCTCCTTCTGTCCGTTGAGTTAAATCCGTCTGTCAGGGTCAGCGGAAAACCCGCCCCAAACCTGTGGCTCCATGACTGTCTCGCCTCTGCCCCCGTGTTCTCTGGGCTTGGACCACGACCCTCGCAACATGACGCTTGCTTTCTTCCAACATGACGTTTTTTGTTGGTGCTTCCTTGGTCGTTCATTGTATTATGTAAATAAGTCATGCCCCCAGGTCTAGAGCTTCTGAGAACCAGAGGCATCATCTCCTTCACACAGTGTGTAGCTTGATGCCCACAGTAGGTGCTTAGTGCCACGAGTGAGGGTGACAGCTGATACGAGCTGAGAACCAGGTGCCAGGCAGGGGTTTGGCTGCTCTGTCTCATTTAACCGTCACAGAAGCAGGAGGCCTCGCTGTTTTTATTGTCCTTAGTTGACCGATGAGGAAGCCAGGTTACTCGGTTTAATAACTTGCTGATGAAACGCACCAAGAGGGGAACTCCGGGCTGCATCCCTCAAGCACGAAAGCCCCCGATACGCAAATAGCCTCTTGCGGTGCCTGTAGCCACTGGCTGGGGGAGCCTTACTGAGCTAGGCGTTGGGTAGTAGGTTTGTCTTGCAGAAACTTAGAAGGAAAAGATCTGGGCTCGGGTATTGGAAAATTACTGAAATGATACTTGAGTTGAGTTGAAGGATTATGGTTCCGTAGAGCAGGTTACTGAGCCCCATGGGAGGAGAACAGGTAGGCCCACAGAGTCACAAACCCCAGTCTCGCCATTCGGGAGGCATTAGTGTGCCTCGAGGCTTTCTCAGCACCGTGCTTCCGGGACACAAAACACATTTCAGTCACGGTCCAGGGAATCTGTAACGGATCTGGGAAGGAATGCCCAATTTGAGTGACAAAATTATGAACTATAAAATACTCTTTAAGTCACTGTGTTTCTTCGTGTGCTAGTATTAAATATAAACTTTATTAAAATCTGCCAGGACCATCCCAATACTTGAGAATGACATCCAGTTAAACTTTGGGGGCAGGTAGAATAATCCATTTAATGTTAGGAGTTATATCTCTAAATAATTGTGTATCATTTACTGTTACAGGCTGAATTTTCCTATCCCCCCAAAATTCACAAGTTGAAATCCTAGCCTCCAGTGTGATGGTATTGGGAGGTGGTTAGTTCTTGAGGGAAGAACCTGTATGAATGGCTTTAGTGCTGTTATGAAAGAGACCCCAGAGAGCTCCCTCGTCCTTTCTGCCACCTGAGGACATGGCCAGCACCTCGAGCTTGGAGTCCCAGCCTCCAGAACTGTGGGAAGTAAGCCACCCATTATCTGGCGTTTTGTTACAGCAGCCCAAACAGACTGTGACATTTTCTGAGAAATTTAACGTTTTTGTTTTTAATTGGGGTATCCATGCTAGTTCTTTTGATAAGTAAATTGTTGTGGGGGCTTGTTTTCTTTTTAAAATACACAAAAATTTGTAGTTACAAGTGAATGTTGTCTTCAAACCAGACACTGTGGGAACTGAAGCACATACAGCTTTTTAAAACTTTTAATTAGTATATACACAAGGCGGGCTTCCTGGGTGGAAGGCAGGGAATCTGCCTGCCCATGCAGGAGACATAAAAGACACAGGTTCAGTCCCTGGGTTGGAAAGATCCCCTGAAGGAGGGCATGGCGACCCACTCCGGTATTCTTGCCTAGAGAATCCCATGGACAGAGGAGCCTTGCGGGTTAGCGTTCATAGGGTCGCAAAGAGTCGGACATGACGGAAGCAGTTTAGCACGCGTGTATGTGTGCATGCACAAGGTAAACAACACAGAAGGGTACCAGGTGAAATATTTATCGCTCTCATTTTCTCGGTGTGACTCCCCAGAGCCAACCAGTATCCTAGGTTTCGTGTACATCCTTCCAGAGATGGTGTACAGGCGGACCTTGGAGAGAGTGTGGTTTGGCTCCAGGTTGCAGCAATGAAGCGAATACCACCGCAAAGCAAGTCACACAAGGTTTTCGGTTTCCCAGTACATATGAGAGTTATGCTTACACTGTAGCGTAGTACTGTATTAGGTATACAATAGTATTGTATCTAAAAACAAGGTACATGCCTTAATTTAAAAGCAATGCTGTTAGAAAGACGGCACTGAGGGACTTGCTCCTTGCAGGGCAGCCCCAGACCTTCAGTCTGTAAAACCCAAACAAAAGCAGCGCAGCATCTACAAAGTGCAGTGAAGTGAAACAGAGTGAGGGGTGTGTGTCTGTGCGAATGTGCACGTCTGGAGGTGTGCGTCTCAGCAGAATGGGAACATCCGCACCTGTCTTCACCGCTGGAGCTATATCTTGGGCAGATCTTCATACCAGTAGATAGAGACCTACTGCGTCTGTGCTGTTTGTTATTAACTTCTCAGTGAAAAGGGCACAAATGAAAGTAGGTGGTGAGGGGAGTATCAGGAAGTGAACACACTCGGCATCCAGCCCCCAGGAGGAGAGTTGACTTTTTGTTTCCTTCTTTTCCAAACTTTATACCGTTTGTGTCTTTTTCTTGCCTCCTTACACTGGGGAGGACAGACATAGCACAGGGAAGGCGCCAGCCTCCCAGCCTCTCTTCCGATTCAGCTGTAAAGCTTTGGCTGTTCCACACTAAATATTTGCTGTACTTTTTTGGTAGACACTTCCTGTCATGCTAACAAAGTTCCCTCCTGCTCCTAGCTTGCTGAGACTATCATGAGCAGGTTTTGAACTGTGGAAAAACATTTGTTTTTTCCACATCTGCTTAGGTGATCAGGTTATTTTTCTCCTTTTCCTGTTAACTTTGCACATTACGTTGACTTGGTTTTGAATGTTAACCTTGCATTCCTGGATTTGTCAAGAAATCCCTCAGTTTCCTCTCCTAAGTGGCAGTTTTAACTACATTCTCAGAAACGGATGAGAATGTGTGTTTGCTAACCTTCCCCCTAACACCTGATGTCTTAAGACTTTTTAAAAATAGGCCCAGGGGCTTCCCTGGCAGCCCAGGGGCTGACACTCTGCACTCTGATTGCAGGGGCCTGGGCTCAGTCCCAGTCAGGGAACTAGATCCCACATGCAGCAGCTGAAAAGATCACGCGTGCCGCAACTAAGACCCAGTACAGCCAAAGAAAGAAAGAAAATTTAAAGATAATGAAAATAGGCCTAATGGTTGAAGGGGCGTGGAGGTAGCTCATTTTTGTTTTAATTTGAATTCTCCGGACACTAGTGAGGTTGAGCATCCTTTGACACACTTAACGGCCATCTGTATTTCCTCCTCTGTGAATTTCACATTCATATTCACTGACGTATTTCTTTCCAATAGTTTTCCTTGGCTATTGAGGTGTGAATCCTTCATACATGGTGCAAATTTCTTGTTTCAGTCTAACAAATTTTTTACTTGGTTTCCGTCATTTATATAAATTTAAAAATTTAGCATTACACTTATCAACCTCTCCTTTCTTTCTGTGCTTTCAGAAACTTCTACTCCCTCACCCAAGTTCATAAAGATACTTTTCCTGTTTTCTTCTAATATCTATGTAGCCTTGTTCAGTTCAGTTCAGTTCAGTCGCTCAGTCGTGTCCGACTCTTTGCGACCCCATGAATCGCAGCACGCCAGGCCTCCCTGTCCATCACCATCTCCCGGAGTTCACTCAGACTCACGTCCATCGTGTCCGTGATGCCATCCAGCCATCTCATCCTGGGTCGTCCCCTTCTCCTCCTGCCCCCAATCCCTCCCAGCATCAGAGTCTTTTCCAATGAGTCAGCTCTTCGCATGAGGTGGCCAAAGTACTGGAGCTTCAGCTTTAGCATCATTCCTTCCAAAGAAATCCCAGGGCTGATCTCCTTCAGAATGGACTGGTTGGATCTCCTTGCAGTCCAAGGGACTCTCAAGAGTCTTCTCCAACACCACAGTTCAAAGGCATCAATTCTTC
>SJYQ01017540.1:28731-51841 GCA_006410935.1 Redunca redunca
GTTTGACCACTTCCAATTTGCCTTGATTCATGGACCTGACATTCCAGGTTCCTATGCAATATTGCTCTTTACAGCATCGGACCTTGCTTCTCTCACCAGTCACATCCACAGCTGGGTATTGTTTTTGCTTTGGCTCCATCCCTTCATTCTTTCTAGAGTTATTTCTCCACTGACCTCCAGTAGCATATTGGGCACCTAATGACCTGGGGAGTTCCTCTTTCAGTATCCTATCATTTTGCCTTTTCCTACTGTTCATGGGGTTCTCAAGGCAAGAATACTGACGTGGCTTGCCATTCCCTTCTCCAGTGGACCACATTCTGTCAGGCCTCACCACCATGACCCGCCCGTGTTGGGTTGCCCCGCGGGCATGGCTTGGTTTCACTGTGTTAGACAAGGCTGTGGTCCTAGTGTGATTAGATTGACTAGTTTTCTGTGAGTATGGTTTCAGTGTGTCTGCCCTCTGATGCCGTCTTGCAACACTTACCATCTTACTTGGGTTTGTCTTACCTTGGGCGTGGGGTATCTCTTCACGGCTGCTCCAGCAAAGTGCAGCCGCTGCTCCTTACCTTGGACGAGACGTATCTCCTCACCGCCGCCCTTCCTGACCTTCAACGTGGGATGGCTCCTCTAGGCCCTCCTGCGCCAGCGCAGCCACTGCTCCTTGGACATGGGTTGATCTTCCTGGCCGCCGCCCCTGGCCTCGGGCGTGGCATGGCTCCTCCCGGCCACCTTCCCTGGCCTTGAACGCGGGGTGTCTCCTCCCAGCCCACGACCCTGGCCTCGGACATGGGGGTGGCTCCTCCAGACTGTTGCTCCTGACCTCGTACGTGGGGTGGCTCCTCCCGGTCGCCACCTGTGACCTGGATGCACAGTGGCTCCTCTCGGCTGTTCATGCGCCCTCGCAGCCTGGCACTCTCGGCCATTGCCCTGATCTCGGACATTGGGTAGCTCCTCTCGGCCGAGCGCTGAGTGCGCCAGCCGGCCGGCGCAGCCGCTTGCTGCAGCCGCTTGCACTGAGTGCGCCGGCCGTCGCCTTTTAAAAATCCACAATGGAAATTGTTTTTAGAAATGCCATGAGGTGTCTTACTCATTTTATGGTCAGTCAGTATCTTTCATTGACTAGTCTTGACTCCAAATGATTCGGGATCCATTTCAAAATTCAAAGGAACTTGGTTTATTATGCCAAAGCCCTGGGTTGGGAAGATCCCCTGGAGAAGGGAAAGGCTACCCACTCCAGTATTCTGGCCTGGAGAATCCCATGGACTATAATCCCTGGGCTTGCAAAGAGTCAGACCCGACTAAGCGACTTTCACTCTCTCGAGGTGTTTTTCAGTTATGTAGGTGGGATTATGTGTGTTTTAGTGCCTTTTAAAGACATTTTTATTTAATAATAAGGTTTTACACTGGTTAAGATATGGAGGAAGAAATGCTTTGAGCACTGAGGAGAATCCCAAACATGAAGTCTCACAAACATTTTGCTGGGATTGCAGGAAAATGAATCTTAATTTCTGGTTTAGTCGAGATTCTTTGAGTAACTTGTGATAAAACTCTAGGTCAAAGCTAGTTGAAGCAAATTAAGTACTTCCTTGACTCACATGACTGGAAATTCCAGGGCATCTTACTTTTGAGCATGGCTTGACCCAGGCTTCTGCAAGCGCCAGGTGGACAAAAGGACCTCAGACTCCCATTCTTGCTTAGCACCCCAAAGCAAGGAAGCAGACATTTTTGGTGCCTTAAGCAGAAGGCTCCTGGGATAAGTCCTGTTTAAATTAGTTGGGCCTGGGTCTCAAGTCCATTCCTGACATGTCAGCTGCCCGGGGACAGGAGCACTGGCCAGGCCTAGGTCACGTGCCAGATCTGAATGCATGGTGGACGGTTTGACAAGGCCCACCGGAGCCATGCATGGTGGAGTGCAGCTGGAGAGAGGGATCTGCCCCCAGAAGCAGGAGGACGGGGAGCCGGGCACACGGCCCCCAGTGTCCACTCCGCTCTGCTCTCGCTTTGGAGGAGAGGGTCTCTTCTCTCAGCACGCACAGTGTCGGCTCTCTGCCATCCTGTCGTGTCTCACGTTGCTGTCTTGGTCCTGTGCAGTTGAAGGTACTGACCGACTGTGTGGTGTTTTCAAGCCTTTAACGAGATAGGCGGATACCAGGAGCTAGAGAGCAGGTACCCGGAGGCCAAGCCAGCCCTCACCTGGGAAGGGAACTGGACTGCCCCAGTGGAGTGCTTCATGCCACGCTCGGACGCCTTCCATATCTTCCGAGACCCCATCACTGGAGACATCCCCTGGCCTGGGATCATCTTTGGCCTCTCCACCATTTCCTTGTACTACTGGTGCACCGACCAGGTAACGAGACACGCAGTGCTGATGGGTCTGTGTCGGGGGGTCGGGGTCTCGAGGTCTCTGGAGCCACAGGCAGGCTTCCCTCCCAGCCTTGTGTGGTGCCCAGATGCTGCAGCACCACGTGCTGTCTCAAAGAGGTCTAAAATTTGGAAAAAAAGTTTAATGTGGCATTAAAAAAAAGGCGGTGGTGGAGGACTTCCCGGTGGCCCGTTGGTTGAGACTCTGCCTGCCACCGCAGGAGACTGGGGTCCCGTCCTTGGTTGGGGAGCTGAGACCCCACATGCTGTGGGGTGTGGCCACAAAACTTCAAAAAAACTTTTAAAAATGTATCATGTTTAAAAAATAATAATAAAATAAATTTTAAAAAAGGGGTCTCTCCCCCAGTCCCATCTGTAGCACAGCACCGGTTTTCATTTCTTCTTCTTCCCTCTGATTCTCTGCAAAGCACAATTTTTTGCTCATGAAAAATGTCAGTTCTCTCAAACCGAGTCTAAAAATTAAATGCTGCTAACCAGTATTTCAGTTGGATTTTTGTTTTCAGGACTCAAAGCTTATTCTAAAGATGACATGGTTCTATCAGTGGTCAGTCACCCAACTGTGAAATATTCGTCCGGTGGAAAGGCGATGAGGAGAAGGGAGCGCAGCTGCACAGCGTGGGTGAGGGAGCCTCCAGGGCTTGTCGCCAAACGAGAGGCCAGACGCAGGCCAGGGGCTGCGCGAGGCGCGCACGGAGCAGAGTACAGGCAGTGTCACACAATTAGGTAGCAAAAGACTATAAAGAAAAGCAAGGAGGAAATAAGATGGCCATTAAAGCAGTCGTTTCTGAAGCAAGGGGAAGAGTTGAGGTTAAAAAGAAGCACACGAAACGGCGTTATTGACCATCATTAAAAAGTGGAAATGACCCAAATATCCACCAAGGAATGAACAAAACGTGTATCCATTTGGGGGAATATTATTCAGCCATAAAAAGAAATGAAATTCTGTTACATGCTACGTGTTTGATGAACCTAAGAACGTTATGCTCAGTGAAAGAAGCCAGGCTCAGCAGTTCACCAGTTGTATGATTCCTTTTATATGAAACATTCAGAACAGGCAAATCCATGGAGACAAAAGTCCAGTTAGTGCCTCCGAGGGGAGGAGTGGAGGAGGAATGGAGAGCGGCCACTTTCGTGGGTCTGGGTGGTGTTCTGGGTCATGAGAAGGTTTTGACGTTAAAAAGAGCTGGAGATCAGGCAACCTCGGGGATGCACTAACCACTCCTGAATTGTTCACTTTAAAATGGTTAATTACAGAGATGTCCCTGACAGGCCAAGGCTAAGACTCCTCGTTTCCAACACGGGGGGCACAAGGTTGATCCCTGGTTGGGAAACTAAGATCCCACATGCTACACAGCATGGCTAAAAAGTAAAAGATAAACGGATAGTTATGTGAATTTTACCTTGATATTTAAAAAAAGGATCACAGAGGCTTCTGGGGTTCTGCAGAGTTGCACCTCTTGAATTGGGTGGTAGCTCCACGGTAATGGAACTACAGCGCTCCGTCATGTGCTATAGCATACGTCCGTGTGTTATATCACAATAAAAAGGGTTTAAGCCTTTTATGAAAGGAGATGTCATAGATAGCCAACCCAAGGTTGAAAATGAAGAACAAAGTGGGAGAACTTGCCCAACCAGATATTTAAACGTAGACAAAGTTGCAGTAATGCAAGCAGTTTGAAATTCCCGGGAATAGGCATACAGACCGATGGAGCAGAGTAAAGAGCTCAGACTCACATACTTGTAGGGATTTAATGTCTGTTCTGGAGGCTCCACCAGTCAACAGGGGAAACTTCAGTGAAGGAAAGACTTAACTGTGGAAAGGAAACCCGCCCTCTAATGAGGGACGGTAACGCCGGCGAACACTTTCTTAGCTGTGGGGAGTGTAAGTCATAGCCATCTGACCACATTGCGAGGAGGGCGTTTTTAACAAAGGTGCTCTAGACAAAGTTGACGGATGATGGGCCGGAGGAGACCATTGGAAATGTTTGCAATGAGCAGGGGACTAATAGCAAACCCACAGGAAAAAGGCACTCCAGCAGCCATGTAGCCACGGGGACAAAAGACAGTGGCAGGCAAATGTAGAAGATGAAATATAGCCCAGTATTATCGGGGGAGTGCAATTTAAAAGCACAATGAGACTGGCCAAAACCAGGACGCTTGATAATGCCAAGCTCTGGGGAGGACGTGGAGGTGTAGGGATCCTCGTGCGGTTCTGGTGAGAGTGCAGACCGCGGTGGCCTGCTCTGGAGGACTGCACGCTGAATCAAGTCTAGTGTGCTGTGCTCTGTGACCGAGCAGTCGTGTCCCCAGAATGCACCCCCAGATCCTCACCCAGCTTCACGAGGGACCGCGTGAGGCCTTGATGACAGCACCGGTCGCGCCGGGCACCGAGGTGGGCGGGCGAGACCGGCGCGGGTGGCGGGGGCTGCTAACGCTGAGGACTGCTTCGCAGCTGTCAGCCGCAGGGCCGCCGTGCCCAGAGCCGCCCTGACGGAGAGCCAACCTGTGCAGGCCCGAGGGCCGGCAGCGCGCCGGAGCCCCGCGTGCTCTGTGATGCGGCCGGCCTTGTTACCTGTATTCCTCCTCTTCACGGGTCTCGCTATGCTGTCTCGCCTCGAAGACAAGAAAAATCCTTGGAGCAAACAGGCTGGAACATAACCACCACAAGCAAGAAGCCCCCACACTTCACAGAACTGAGGTGTTAGATACCAAACACAAAATACGCATGAAAGGAAGTAAAAGTGGGCCTGAAAACGTGGACACACAATTCCATCAAAAATGTCCAGTTAAATTTAAAAAACTCCTGGAAATGCAAAATATCCTTGTTGAAATGTAAAATTCAGTAACTGTTAAAGTAACAGATTAAACATAGTTGAAGGAAAGAGTTAGCAACCTAGACGAGAGAACTGAAGCAATTGCCCTAACAGCACAAAAAGGTACGAACGAGAGACTAAGTGACATGGATGACAGAATTGAAATACTTCCTTCAAATTCCAGGAGGAAAGAGAAGCAATATTTGAAGAGAAAATAACTGAGAATTTTTACAGTCATTGTAAGAGCAGGACTCTTCAGGTTTAGGAATCACAGTGACTCCCATGCAAATCTACACAGAGTCACCTCTTGGTGAAGTTTCAGAACATGAACGATGAGACTTTGAAAGCCCCTGAGATAAAAGATCACTTGTGGAGGAAGACAGGTATCCCCAGCAGACTTAGCAGCAGCATAGCCTGAGGGAGAGGAGGAAACCTTTCGGAGGACTGAGGAAGATGCCCACTTTCCTTAGGTGCCCAGCTAAGTACTACTCAGAAGTGAGGGCAAAATAAAGTCGTCCCGGGACTATCCTGGTGGTCCAGGGGCTGCGACTCCACTCTCGCAATGCAGGCGGTCCAGATTCAATCCCTGGTCTGGGAACTAGATCCCACATGCTGCAACTAAGACCCAGGACAGCCAAGTAAATGACTATTTTAAAGATAATAAAAGTAAAGGCATAACCTTCCCTAGATACTGAACGAGGTGCATAAGGTCAAAGGAGGTCCTGGAGAGCAGAAGGGATGGTTAGAGATGCTGGCCAGCACATGCACAGCTCTCAAGCAGTGCCTGAAAGTCACTGTAATCATGCTCACCGGAAGCAAAACAGAGGAGAGCTGAACTTGGAGACCGCAGTTGGAGTTCAGTCTGTCTGTGCACCTGAAGTTGTTGAGGAGTGTGCGAAACTGGTTTTCTTTAGATCTGAAGTTGTATCCATGTTAAAATGCGTTAAAGTAGAATCTCTAACTTCCAAACTAGTAAAGAAAATGATTTAAGAAACAATTTTATTTAAAAAAGAGGCAAGTAAACGGACAGAAGGAGAACTCTTTTCCTTCGCCTACTGCTGTGGATGGTGACTGCAGCCAAGAAATCAGAAGACTCTTGCTTCTTGGAAGGAAAGCTATGACAAAGCTAGACAGCATATTAAAAAGCAGAGACATCACTTTGCCAGCAAAGACCTGTATAGTCAGGGGTATGGTCTTTCCAGTAATCATGTACAGATGTGAGAGTTGGATACTAAGGAAGGCAGAGCACCAAAGAATTGATGCTTCCGAACTCTGGTGCTGGAGAAGACTCTGGAGAGCCCTTTGGACAGGAAGGAGATCAAACCAGTCCATCCTAAAGGAAATCAACCCTGAATATTCATTGGAAGGACTGATGCTGAAGCTGAAGCTCCACTACTTTGACCACCTGATGCGAAGAGCTGACTCATTAGAAAAGACCCTGATGCTGGGAAAGGTTGAGGGCAGGAGAAGGGGACGACAGAGGGTGAGATAGTTGAAGGGCATCGTTGACTCAATGGACGTGAGTTTGAGCAAGCTCTAGGAGGTGGTGAAGGACAGGGAAGCCTGGTGTGCTGCAGTCCACGGGGTCGCAAAGTCAGACCCAACTTCCTGACTGAGCAACAGTGCCCACCGTTTTAAACAAGACTTCGTCCATCGCCCCACTTAGTGACACATGGCCACCTGCGCAAGTGCTGAGGGCCCTGTGCATGCAGCGACTTCATGCCCCACGACCGTCCTGTCCTCAGAATAGGAGTCGGCTTCGGCCCCAGCCCTCCTCCCGCCCCTCGCTGAGAGCCGGTATCCTCTGTGCACAGGGCAAAGCGGACAAGGGAAGTGCAGCCCAGCTGCCCACCTGCTCAGCAGAGGCCCCCAGGGCGCCGGATGCCGCCTGGCCCCCTGAGAAGCAGCGCCTGTTGCATGAGGCAGGACCACTCTGGGGTTCTTCCTCCTGTTAATAAAGTAATGCATTTGGAAGAGCAAGAAAGCATCAGAGGAACACGAAACTCCTGCCCGTCAGGATTGGCTGCCGTCGCTGGGCTGGTTTACCCCTGCGGACTGTCTCGGCTCAGAGCCGTGGCCTCGGCGCAACTGCTGCCCCCGTGCCTTTTAGTCGGCGTCCCGCTCCGAGCACTCTCCCCATGACCGCAGTGTGCCTTGAGCACATCATTTCACGCCTGCAGAATGCTGCCTCCTCTCGATGCAGCAGAGCACATCTGCATGCTCTTTCTCACGTGCTTCTCATCTGCCCACGTGCGCTCCTGCTTGGGCAGAGCGCACAGCGCCTCTTAGGGCCTGTGACACCGGCTGTGACGTGCCCCCAGGAGACTTGGCGTGTCAGGGTCTACGCTGGTTGGCTTCCACTGGGACAAGTGAGGTTGGCCCTACCTCTGAACGCCCGTTTGTCGCGAGGGACACACCGCGCTGGGATTGACGTCACGGGCAGAGGCGCTCTGTGTCCTCTGGGAGGACGTCTTGTCCAGACGGGGGGCAGCTGCTAAGTGCTGCGCCTCTCTGCTGGGTGTGCGGCTTTGGCGATGAGGCCAAGGGCAGGCTGCCCCCATCCGCTCCGGCAGCTGTGCGCAGAGCAGGACGTGCTGCTCTGTCACAAGCGTCTCCTGAGGCCCTGCGTGCCCGGGGGTGCCAGATGAGCGGGGTGAGCGGCCGGCACCCCGCCTCCCACCCCAGGGCACCCCGTGCTGCCGCAGGCCCCAGCCGTCAGGTCCTGTCCTGTGCAGGCAGCCCAGGCTCACGCACTCTGAGAGCCCCCCCCCACCCCCACCCGCGCTTCCTCTGCAGACTTTCGTCCAGGGCTGCCTGGCAGGGAAGAGCTCGGCCCACGTGAAAGGCGGCTGCGTCCTGTGCGGGTTCCTGAAGCTGTTGCCCATGTTCAGCATCGTCCTGCCAGGAATGATCAGCCGCGTCCTGTACACAGGTAACTCCTGCTCTGCCGCGCTCACACTGAGAGCCTTCCTGGCTCTCCGGCCTTGGGAGGGCAGCCTGCTGCTGTCAGGGTGCCCCAGGGTGCTTTCTTGGTGGCGGATGGGTTTAGATGAGGGGTGTGGCTGAGCAGAAGTCTGGCAGGGACCGTGGAGGCAGGTGGCAAGGGAGAAATGGCAGAGGGCAAATCGGCAGGGGGAAGAGGCTGACCCTCCCTGCAGCCACTGCTGGGTCTCTGTATGGGGCTGAGGCCCAGGCCTTGGGGAGGTCACCGCGGGCATCACTGTGCGAGCTCTGCTGGGTGCCGGGTGCCGTCACCCGTCTCACAGCCCAGGGACAGCATGTGTGCGAAACCCCCAAAGCAACCCATGTTCTTCCCATTCAGCACTACAAAACCGTCCCCGCTCCCCTGAGTGAGCCGTCGTAATTCTGTGGCGCCCCTCACCCCCATCTCAGCCCCGTTTTACCGCCTGTACTGCCTCTCGGTACCAGATTTGTTTATCCCTTAAACCTTCATGGGGAGAAGGGCATGGCAGCCCACTGCAGTAGTCTGGCCTGGAGAATCCCACAGACAGGAGCCTGGCAGGCTGCAGTCCGCGGGGTCGCGTAGAGTCGGACATGACTGAGCGAGGGACAGTTCTACGCCTGTGTGGCGCACGTACTCCGATGGCGCGGCCACTGGGGCAGAGCGGGCCGCTCCCGTGGAGTCTTCTGCCGCAGTGGCCGACAGGCCCGGCAGACGAAGAGGCACGTGCAGGAGACGTGGCTCAGCGTACTCCAGCCGCCAGTCTGCCCCGGAGACAGCTGCCCTTACTGCTGACCCCTGCCGGTCCCAGCAGAGAGGCGCGCTCCGTCCCCGCATCCCGGGTCCGCTGTCTGGCTGTCGGGGCTCTTTCTGGAGCCTCATAGGTGGTGCCCCCTCAGAGGGTAGGAAACAGGCCCCACGGGACTTCTCCAGTGTGGGTTCGGTCCCTGGTCAGGGAGCTGAGATCCCCAGTGCCTCTCAGCCAGAAAACTAAAACATAAGCAGAAGCAGTATTGTAGCACGCTCAGTAAAGACTTAAAAAGTGACCACATTAAAAAAAAGTCTGTAAACTATCGTAAAAAAAGGAAAATAGTCCCCTTCCCTGTGCTCCCCAGGACCCCGGAGTCCCCTGGGCTCGGCAGCCGCCCTGCACAGCACAGACCACCCCACCTACTGAGGAGGAAGACTAGGCAAACTCCTGTGACTCCTGGACTCTCGAGGCGGCTGGGGGTGGTGGGGGGTGGCAGGACGCAGGAAGGGGCAGCCTCCCCCACCCGCCGCCCCCACCTCTGCCTACCCACCAGCTGAACAGAGTTGGTGGGTTGCCCTGGGGGCTGCACCGGGGCCTGGGAGGGGAGGGGCCTGGGACCGCTTGTTCTCAGTCCTAGAAAGAGCCAGACTCTGCGATGGTGTCCACGCGCCTGGGGTTTGAATAGAGCCAGGGAGGCGCTCAGCACAAAAGCTGGGCCTCCACATGCTTCCTGGGAGAGGGTGGCTTTCCAGTAACGCGAAGGGCTCTGACCTAGATTCTGGGTCTCAGGCGGCCAGAGCCGGGGCTTGCACACCCCCAAGTGGGTGGTTCGTCAGTCTGGTCTGCTGGGGCAGTCCCCGTGTTAGGGCTCTGGGTGGAAAATGATGTGCATTTTAGCTCCTTCAAGCTGGTGTTCTCGCAGTCTCTCTGTTGTGAGTTGACCACCAGTGGCGCCAGGCTTCCACCCTCCAGCCCAGAAAGCCCCAGAAAGAGCGCTTCCTTTCTGCGCCTGGGCACAAATGCCAGGGGAGTCTCAGCGAGCCCACTTGAGTGGCAGGGGCCAGTCCCTGTGGGGGAAGGTGTGTCCAGAATGGCCAGGGGCGGGGGGGCCCTTCTCGGACCACACCGAGGGGGACTGGGGGCCTGCTGGCCGGGGGGCGGGGCTGGGCAGAGGACAAGCCACCCCTGGTGTTCACGTGCTCCCCTGATCTCTCCTGTGAAACTGCTTGCTCTCCGAGTAAACCCAGGCCTGCCTGCCTCTTCCTAGTCCACGAGGGTTCCTCGTTTCTGCTTTTCTCTCAGGTGGTAGCTCTTCATCCCTCATTTAAGCTCTCGGTGGCCTATCACTTTCCCTTATTTACTTGCCTTTGTCCACATTTCTCCCCAAACCCTCTGAAACAACAGCCCCTGCGAAGGGAGTAAGGTCGAGAGGGACCCTCCAGGCAGTGTGAGGCCCAGTCACTGTCTGCTTCTCCAGCGCCGACTGGGTCACCAGAAAGCTTGCTGGGGCCACTGGACTGGCTGCAGGTTAAGCAGTGAACCAGCAGAAGCCCCGCCTCCCCCAGCCTCCACCCTGAGCTCCTGGTGAGCCGGGGGCCCATGCTGGTGCGACCGTCTCTTTGCAGATAAGGTGGCGTGTGTTGTGCCTTCAGAGTGTAAGAAGTACTGTGGCATCCAAGCCAGCTGCAGCCCCATCGCCTACCCCCTGCTGGTGGCGGAGCTGCTGCCTAGTGGTAAGATGGAGCTGTGCCCGCGGCCGGGAGTTGCCGGTCCGGAGTGAGGGCCCCAGGGGAGGCGGAGGCTGTGGCAGAGGCCCTCCGCGTCGCTGGAGCCTCGGGGCCTCCTCCTGCTTCCTCACTTGGACTCTCAGGTCTCACCGGCGTTTGCACCGAGTAGGGGTGGCCCTCTGGGTGGGGCCCTCTCCGCGGGGTCTGTGCCCGCCCCTCCCCGCCACCGCAGATGGCTCATGGAGACACAGAGGGAGCGAGGCAGCATCCCGCTCGCAGGGGGCTCGGGACGGCGGAGGGGCGGCTTTCCTCTCACCTGCGTCCCCACCTCCAGGGGGGCCGAGCCCAGAGTACAGGCTTCTTAAATTCCACATTAGCTTTGTGTACCAGCGGGCCAACAGTACAGAGGCGTCGATTCCCCTAAAATAGGCCGTAGACGGCTCCCCTGAGGGGAGTGCCAGCTGCCCCACAGCTCAGGAAGGAGGCTCCCTGGCCTCGCCAGCTGGGCCTTTGTCCACGCGCCAGGGCCGCGGCCGGGGCCAGGGGGCACTGGGAGGGCTGCCTGGCCTGGCCCGCGTCCCCGATGAATCGGGGCGGGGGGCGCTGTTGCACGGGCCCTGTTACCCCCCAGGCTCTCCTGTTGCACGAGGGACTCGCTCACCAAAGTCCTTGCCACTGAGCAGCCTTTCAGGTCAAAAGCTGAGCTTGTCGTGTTTGTAGCTGGCGTTTGCTGAGTGTTTGCCCAGTGTTGGGACTTGTCTTCACCTTAACAACAGCCCTGTGTGGGAGGTACTTTAAACCCACCTCGCGGATGGGAACGGTGAGGCTCAGGAGCTGCGTCCCTTGCTCGATGCTCTGGTCCTCTGGGTCTCATCTGTTAAAGGGGGCACCAGTGGTTTCCTTTCCACAGGGTGGCAGGGGGGCCGTCAGGCTGATGTCCAAAGTGACCACTCGGTTATTATGCAAGGACCCAGCAGGAGACTGCGAGGCTTGTCACAGAGCAAGGACAGCTTCATGCACTGACCCGGCTTGGCGGGACTGCCACCCTGAGCAAATTCAGCGCGTGGGAACGCCCCTCGGCATGCCTCAGGCACCTCCTGGGGCGGCCGGGGTGCTGGCGGCCCAGGCAGCGTTCTTCTCTCGCAGGCGTCCGCGGCTTGGTGGTGTCTGCCCTCTGGGCCTCTCTCGTGAGCTCCCTGACTGCTGTTTTCAGCAGTGCCAGCGCTGTGTTCACCATGGACATCTACCCCCAGATCCGGCCGACGGCCACAAGAAAGGAGCTCATGATCACAGGAAGGTGAAGTGTCCCTCTCATCTCACGAGTTTCTGTGTTAGTGAAATGATGCCCCCAGTAAAGCCATCACGTGATACATGTAGGCTCCCAGAACTGACTCAATAGAAAAGACCCTGATGCCGGGAAAGATCGACGGTGGGAGGAGCAGGGGACGACAGAGGATAAGACGGCTGGATGGCATCACCGACTCGGTGGATATGAGGTCCAGTGAACTCCGGGAGTTGGTGATGGACAGGGAGGCCTGGCGTGCTGGGGTTCATGGCGTCGCCAAGAGTCGGACACGACTGAGCGACTGACCTGAACTGTATACAGAATTAGCGTTTTTACATGTGGTGTGGTGCTGCTTGTTTTTTGTTGCAGTTTTGCAATGAAAATGTATTGCTTTTATAATCACAAAGGAAATTGTTTCCACTTGGGAGAAAATTAAGTGGTGAGCACAGTGATAATGAGCATAGTTCATTAACACCCCCCCAAAGTAGTCCTTATGAACAAGTGTGTGTTCATTATTCCAGTGTCTCTTTCAGTCCTCAGGCAGCCTTTAAAGGTAAATTTTAGTTCTTGTTCTTACTATACAAATGGGGGGCAGTGGCTCAGAAAAGGGAGCTGGTCTGCCTGACCACGTGGTAAGCAGAACCCCCCCGTCTCAGGGCTACACCATCAACCAGGAGGCCACAAATGCTGGGCATAAGACAGGGGTACGAACGTGTGGACATGGGCCTTGTCACCCTTCCATAGGGTGACCCACCTCGAGCTCCACACACTGAACTTGGCCTGCGTTGAACCTCAAATGCGCTCTCCGCTCCGTGCCTCTTGCTCACTGTCTTACCCGTGTGACCCCTGCAAATTGAGTTTGCCATGACATTTTGATTAGCATTTTACTCTTTAAAAAGCACTTTTGTGAGAAACTTTAAGAAACAGATACAAGTTTTATGTAAATTGTTATAGAACATGGGGAGAAAGAGAAGACATATTCATTTTATAAAGCTCAAGATATTGATGCCGAAACCTAACAAGTACAGCACAGAAGAAATTAAAACTAAAGCCTCATCTCACTGTTAAATACCAACGCAAAAATAGTGAATAAAATAGTGGACACAAGCCCAACAAAATACCGAAGAGACTGCCAGAAGAATGACCTTTCACTGCCAGCTGTGCCTGTTCCCAGAAGTGCGAGAGGGGCTAGTATTAGAAAGTGCGGTAACATACCTTACCACATTAATGGATCAAAAGAGGAAAACCATATGTATCCAGATGACGAAAAAGTATTTCATAAAATAGGTGCCTTTCAACCCAGTAAAATACATCTGTGTCACCCTAAAAACCAAGTCATGTCTAATGGAGCTAGAAAGAAACAAGGAAAGAACGTCCCTCTTTACCACTGTGTTTATACTACCATACGTGTAAACTCAAATATATATACAAAAGTAGACCTACAGGTGAAGCTAGCAGACAGAGACTTTGAAATAACCATGATTTACATGTGCAAGGAAATAGATGGAAAGATGTATTAAATAGTGAAAAGAATTTGGAATTTTTCCGAAGAATTGGAATTTGTGAAAATGAGAAGGTCTGGAACTGCGGGAGACCCGGGCTCGATCCCTGGGTTGGGAAGCTCCCCTGGAGAAGGAATGGCACCCACTCCAGTGCTCTTGCCGGGAATCCCACGGACGGAGGAGCCTGGGCGGCTGCAGTCCACGGGGTCGCAAAGAACAGGACACGACTGAGTGGCTTCACTTCACAGAGTTGAGAAGCAGGTATCTGAAATTAAGAACTCAATGGCGGGGACTTCCCTGCTCGTCCAGGGGTTAAGAATCCCCCTCGCAATGCAGGGGAGGCACGTTTGACCCCTGGTCAGGGAACTAAGGTCCCACATGCCTCAGGGTAACTAAGCCCATGTGCTCTGAAAGGCCCTACATTAGGCAGAGATCCTCCGCACTGCAGCTAAGACCTGAGGCAGCCAAACAAATGAGTTAAAAAAAAAAACAAAACCCAATGGGTTAACAAGTGATTGGCTGAAGCAGAAGACACAGTAAGTGGCTTGAAAATGGACCATCGACAATATCCAAGATAAAGCATGTAGGAAAAAAACGACACACGTGGAGGACAGATGAATATATTACGTCACTGGAAATATATATGTGTGACTGTAGAAGCAGTTTTGAAAAGATAACAACCAAGAATGTTCCAAATATCTGGACAGCTATCCAGAGATGCAGGAAATTCCACAAATCTCAGGCAGGATAAATCCAAAGGAGACCATAGCCAGACCGCATGGCGGTGGAGCTGCTGGAGATTGAGACGGAAGGCCTATAGAGCAGCCAGAAGGAAGTGAATCGCATCACCTGGAAACGGGCGACAAGGACACAGACAGTGGAGTTCTCAGCAGAGACCGTAGAAGCCAGGAGACAGTGGAATGACATCCTCAAGTGCTAGGAACAAACTGCCCACCTGAATTCAATACCCATCAGAATAGCCTCCGGAGTGAAAGTGAAACAAACATGGTTTCTGATAAATGCAAGTTGAGAGAATGTATTACATTGGAATTTCATGACAAGAAATACCAAAGGGGAGTCTTAGGCTGCAGGAAAAATAACCTGGATGGAAGAAATGACCTTCAGAGAAGGATGGAGAGCGCCGTAAAGTGTGAGTATATGGGAAATGGGAGAGAGTGGCATCAGTAGGAAAAGCCTGTGGGGCAGCAGCCAGGGGGGCAGAGCGCACGCCAGCAGTGCCAGAGGGAGCGAGGGGGGCTGCGTGCAGTGGAGAGGGCCTCAGGTTCTCTGCTACCGCACCAAGGCGTGTCAAGGGTGCGTGTGTGGCCTCCAGACCGAATGGTGTAAGGACAGTTCAAGGAGGCGTAACAAGTCAGTAAAATACGAACGGGTCAATAAAATGTTTGATTAGCCCAAAGGAAGTCAGAAGAGTAAAAACTGAGTGAAAGGTAGGTTGAACAGACAACAGGTAATAGAGTGATTTCCCTGGTGGTCCAGTGGTTAAGACTCTGTGGTTCCAGTGCAGGGGCTCACGGTAAATCCCTGGCCAGGGAACTGAGATCTCACATGCCTGGAGGTGTGGAGGGGAAAAGAAAGGAAAAAATAGGCTGTGTACATGTACCACATATTCTTTGTTCACTCATCTGGTAACGAACATTCAGGCTTTTCTCTGTCTTGGCTATTAAAAACAGTATAACGTGTACAGCGATCTCTTCAAGATAGCGATCCATGTTTCCTTTCGATATATACCCAGAAGTGGAATTGCCAGGTCATGTGGTATTTCACGCGAAGATGGGCACAATAAAGGACAGAAATGGTATGGACTTAACAGAAGCAAAAGATATTAAGAAGAGGTGGCAAGAATACTCAGAGGAACTACACAAAAAAGATCTTCATGACCCAGATAACTACAATTGTCTGATCACTCACCCAGAGCCAGACATCCTGGAATGTGAAGTCAAGTGGGCCTTGGGAAGCATCACTATGAACAAAGCTAGTGGAGGTGATGAAATTCGACTTGAGCTATTTCAAATCCTAAAAGATGATGTTGTTAAAGTGCTGCACTCAGTGTGCCAGCAAATTTTGGAAAACTCAGCAATGGCTACATGACTGGAAAAGGTCAGTTTTCATTCCAATCCCAAAGAAGGGCAATGCCAAAGAATGTTCAAACTACCACATATTTGCACTCATCTCACACGCTAGCAAAGTAATGCTCAAAATTCTCCAAGCCAGGCTTCAACAGTATGTGAACCATGAACTTCCAGATGTTCAAGTGGGAGTTAGATGAGGTAGAGGAACCAGAGATCAAATTGCCAACATCTGTTGGATCATCGAAAAAGGAAGAGAGTTCCAGAAAAATATCTACTTCTGTTTTATTGGCTACACCAAAGCCTTTGACTGTGTGGATCACAGTAAAGTGTGGAAAATGCTGAAGGAGATGGGAATACTAGACCACCTGACCTGACCTATATGCAGGTCAGGAAGCAACAGTTAGAACTGGACATGGAACAACAGACTGGTTCCAAATAGGAAAAGAAGTATGTCAAGGCCGTATATTGTTACCCTGCTTATTTAACTTATATGCGGAGAACATCATGAGAAACGCTGGGCTGGAAGAAGCACAAGCTGGAATCAAGATTGCCGGGAGGAATATCAAAACCTCAGATATGCAGCTGACACTACCCTTCTGGCAGAAAGTGAAGAAGAGCCTCTTCATGAAAGTGAAAGAAGAGAGTGAAAAAGTTGGCTTAAAACTCAACATTCAGAAAACTAAGATCATGGAATCCAGTCCCACCACTTCATGGCAAATAGATGAGAAACAGTGCAAACAGTGAAAGAGTTTATTTTTCTGGGCTCCAAAATCACTGCAGATGGTGACTTCAGCCATGCAATTAAAAGACACTTGCTCCTTGGAAGAAAAGCTATGACCAACCTAGACAGCATATTAAAAAGAGACATTAGTTTGCTGACAAAGGTCCGTCTAGTCAAGGCTATGGTTTTTCCAGTAGTTGGGTATGGATGTGAGAGACTATAAAGAAAGCTGAGCGCTGAAGAATGGATGCTTTTGAACTGTGGTGTTGGAGAAGACTCTTGAGAATCCCTTGGATTGCAAGGAGATCAAAGTGGTCAGTCCTAAAGGAAATCAGTTCTGAATATTCATTGGAAGGACTGATGCTGAAGCTGAAACTCTAATACTTTGACTATCTGATGCGAAGAACGGACTCCGTGGAAAAGCCTCTGACGCTGGGAAAGACTGAAGGCAGGAGGAGAGGGGACGACAGAGGCTGAGACGGCCGGACGGCATCACCGACCCGATGGACGTGAGTCTGAGTGAACTCTGGGAGCTGGTGATGGACAGGGAGGCCTGGCGTGCTGCCGTCCGTGGGGTTGCACAGTCAGACACGCCTGAGGGAGTGAGTGAACTGACCTGAACTGTGGTTCTGTTTTCAGTTTCTTGAGGAACCTGCATCCTGGTTTCCGTAGTGGCTGCACCAATTTACACCCCCGGCAGCAGTCCACAGTGCTCCCTCTTCTCCACCTCCTTACCAGCACTTGTCATCTCTCGTCTTTTTGACGGCAGCCATTCTAACGGGTATGAGATGGTATCTCCTTGTAGCTTTTTGCCTTTCCCTGGTTAGTGATGTTGAGCACCTTTTCGTGTACCTGCTGGCCATTTGAATGTCTTCTTTGGAAAAGCGTTTGCCAGGCCCTCTGTCCGTCTTTAATTCTGCTGTCACTGCTGCTGAAGCTGCCGAGCTCCTCTTCTCTGATCAGGGGTCATCTGTGATTCCTCGCGCTGCTCTGTGTATGTCACGCGCCTTCGTTCCTGTGCTTTTACAATTTTCTCTTCATTTCTGGTTTTCAACCGTTTGGTTATGGATGTGCTGGTTGGGTTTGCTGAAATTCTTAATCTGTAAATGAATGTTTTTCACCAGGTCTGGGAAGTTGTTGACCATTATCTCTCTGCATATCTCTGCTGCACCCCTCCTCTGCTTACACACATACCAGCCTTTTGATATTGTCCCACAGCTTGTTGAGCTCCGTGTTCTTCAGTCTCAATTTTCATCAGTCCCCCTTGAGGATATTGGCCCGTTCTTCTGCCATTTCCAATTCACTGTTGAGGCCAACCTGTGAATTTTTCATTTCATATTTTCAACTGGAATTCTAGTTCTGGAGTATCTGTTTGGTTTGTTTTAAAATTTTTTTCTAGTATTTCATTTTCTGTCTTGATTTCCCATCTACTCACTAGTAACTACGCTGCTGCTGCTGCTAAGTTGCTTCAGTCGTGTCCGACTCCATGCGACCCCATAGACGGCAGCCCAGCAGGCTCCTCCATCCCTGGGATTCTCCAGGCAGGAGCACTCATAACTGTAATTTCCTCTAAACCCTTCGGGGTCACTGTAGTAGCTGCTTTGACGTCTTTGGTCATTTTAATACCTGAACTGTCTTGGGGCTGATTTCTATTGACCTCTGTTTTCCTTGACTATAGGTTACATTTTCTTACTTATCCCCATTCCTAGAAAAGTTTATTGTATACTTAACATTGTAGATAATAGTAGAAATTCTGGATCATGTTCCTCTGAAGAATATTGGCTTTTGTTCAACTATGCAGGTAAATTCCTAGCCGATTCCCTTGAACTTAAGGAGGCCTGTTTTTTTTTAATTAATTTATTTTTTTTTGAAGGATAATTGCTTTACAGAGTTTTGTTCTTTTCTGTCAAAGCTCAGCATGAATCAGGCATAGGTGTGCACCTCTCCCCTCCCTTGTGAACGTCCCTCCCGTCTCCGTCCCCACCCCACCCTTCTAGGGTGGCGCAGAGGGGGCCTGGCGTTTATGCTTGGTTAGTGCGACTCTGTGTCAGTTTTCTCTAGTCCTATAGCGAATTCTTAGTCCCGGACACGCTCTCTGCTTCCAAGGCATGGCTCTCCAGGGGCTTCAGTGGAAAGCCCTAGGCGGTTCCCCCTGCAGGCAACGGAATCTGTGCTCAGCCTTTTCTCTTTCGCCGGTTGATCGGTTGCTTGTTGTGGACTGTTGGGCAGTTTTCCGGCGTGAGCAGCCAAGGGCTTAAGGGAGCCAACACCAATCTGTAAAGCCAGGCGCATCACTGCTCCATTTGCAATGTGTAGAAATGTGTTATCCCTCAAGAAAGTAACATTCTCCAGGTATTGTATATTTTAAGCATGACCACCTCAAGACACACCCTCCAAATGTGATGGACATCTACCCACGATCCAGTCCAGAAGCTGAAGGGGTTTTAGGAGCCCTCGGCCCTGATAGAGTGTGGGGGTATGGCTGTCTCTGCCACACTTCAGAAACGGGCATCCGAATCTGACTTGAGGCGTGATTAGGACGAGCTCATAGTTCACGGTTTACAGATATTTTATTGGCAGGTTAAAAAACCCAAACACTCATCAAGCTGCTGCTGACTTCTGGCTTAACTTCCAGGTTTTTTGTTATAGTCTTGCTTGCTGTCTCCATCGCCTGGGTCCCTGCCCTGCAAGTGGCACACAGGGAGCAGCTGTTTGAGTACATGCACGCCGTGCTGAGCTACCTGACGCCCCCCGTGGCTGCCCTGTTCCTGCTGGCCATCTTTTGCAAGAGAGTCACGGAGCAGGTAGGTGGCCCGCCCAGTGGGGTGGGCTGGCGGGAGGCAGCCTCTGATCCGTCCTCTGCCCTCCCAAGGCCATCCGCCTCCAGCTGCGCCGTGCATGGGGCCGAGCGCACGGGGCCCTCCTGCACGCTTGTCTAGCCATGGGAGGGCCCTCTGCCGCTGGCCTCCGCAGGAGGATGCTTTCCTGCTCAGAGGTGTCAGACGCTTGGGGGTTTTCAGTCCCGGGCTCCCACCACCTTCTCTGCACGAAGACCATCTCTTCCACCACATGTAGAACTAGATAAAGACCCCAACTACCAGTTCGGTCATCTCACCCGCGAGACTGGGAGCACGGTTTGCCGGGACGTTTTCGCTGGTTAGTTGAGTCACATCCTGACCTGTTTCTCCTGCCTTGCACACGTCCTGAGCTCAGCGCCTCTGAGACCTGGCTCCTGCCTGCCCACCGGCCCTGGCCTCTCCGCACGCAGCCCCCGGGCCTGGCTGCTGCTGGTCACGTGCGGTGCTGACTGCCTGTCCCCTGCCCTCTGTGGCCCCTCTCCTCCCCCCGGAGTCTTTCTTTGCCGTGAGAGTCTTTGTCCACCTCCATCTGGCTGCTGGCTCCTGCAGGCTCAGGCCAGCTGGCTAGCGCTCCCTGCTCTGCTCAGCTCGTGGGCGCACGCTCGCTCAGTCGTGTCTGATTCTTTGTGACCCCCTTGGACTGTAGCCCACCAGGCTCCTCTGTCCATGGGATTTTCCAGACAAAAATACTGCAGTAGGTTGCCATTTCCTACTCCAGAAGATCTTCCCAACCCAAGGACTGAACCCACATGAGGCCTGAGTCTCGTGCGTTGGCGTGGATTCTTTACCACCAAGCCACGGCTCCGCTCACCAGGACTCAGTTTGGCACTGAGAATGGGGTTAGGGGGCATCTGGGTTCTGGAAATGCTCCTCCCTGTGCTTGCTTGGGAGAGCTGTGGGCAAGAGGAGCAGGTGGTCAGGACGATCTGCCTCCCGCCTCCCACCTCTCGGGGTGTAGGGGCCTGCCACCGAGGGAGACGGGAGCTTGTCAGTGGCTGTCCGGCTACCCTGGTCCAAGGTTACAGCATATTATGGGTCCCTTCCTTGGCCTAGAGAACTTCTCCAGGCCGCCTCTCACCCTCTTCTGTTGCTTGGTCTTCCCTTTCCTGCACGGCTCCTTCAATAAATGGGGCCTGGGGACCGCTCACCCGGCCTTTGGTTTCAGTTCTCTCCCCAGGACTCTCCCCACACACTGCATGCTCTGCCCCTCCGACACCCAGCCCCCAAGGCAGGCCCAGGCCCAGGCCCTCACGCTGAGGAGCGCGTCTCTCGGTGGAGGAGACAGAGGATACCCAGTGAGCAGATGAGATTTCTGAGAGTGGAGTAGTGCTGCTTAAAAGTAAAGAAGGGGGGGAAAAGTAAAGAAGTATCATGGAGGTGAGCAGGGCAGACGCTGGGGGCAGGGCGTGGGGCACAAGGGCATCAGCCAAGGCAGTGGGAGAAGATTTCTCCTAAGAAAGTTGCCTACAGCCTGAGTCCTGAAGGGTGAACCAGAACCACCAAGATCTGGGGAGAGACCAAAGCAGAGAGAAGGGCACGTGCAGAGGCCTGGCAGACGGAGAGGGCACGCCTGGTGGCCGGAGGGGACCGACGGGAGGGCAGAGCCCGGTGAGGTCAGCTGAGCCGCTGAGCCTTGCTTCTCAGGGCGGCCAGGAGAGCCCCAGGGGCTTCCGCAGAGGCAGGGCACTCCCTGACCCATGCTTCGAAGAGCCCCTGCGGGCTCCTCAGACTGTGGGTGAGCAGAGACCAGGAAGGGAGTCCCCGTGTGTGAGAGACAGTGGACGATCGCGACGGAGGTGGTCTCCGTGGAAATGACAGCGTGACTTGCTGACGGATCGGTGGCAGGGCAGGGTGGAAGGAGGAGGAGCCAGGGATGTCTCCTGGGGTCTGTGCCTGAGTAGCTGGGGAGATGGAGGTGCCCCCACCGCAGCAGGTGAGACTGCGGTCTTCTCGGACACTGTTTGGGATGCGTCCTCATCATCTGACTTAGATGTGTCTCCAGTACTCCCTGAGTTCTCCGACGGACTTGGTAGAGTGTGCATGCCTCTCGGGTCTTTGTTCCGCCCGGGGGGTGTCGTCTCCCGGCTCCGAGACGGCTCTGCAAGGTGCGTGAAGCCCTTGCCGTGCCGGGTTCAGCTCCGGAACCGGGTGACTCGGCTCGGTGCTGCCTTGCTCCCGGTGACCCGGGCCCCTCCTCTGCCAGGGCGCCTTCTGGGGGCTGGCCAGTGGCCTTGTGATCGGCTTCTGTCGCATGCTGTCCGAGTTTGCCTACGGGCCCTGGAGCTGCTCCATGAACAGGAAGTGCCCCCGGGTCATCTGCGGCGTGCACTACCTCTACTTTGCCATGATCCTCTTCACCATCAGCCTCCTCACCGTCCTGGGCATCTCCATGCTCACCGTGCCGATTCCAGACAAACATGTGAGTGCTGGGGCGGCCGTGCCCCGGGCCGGCCTGCGGCCCCTGCGTCCTGGGAGCGGCTTGGGAGAAAAGCAGCTGAAGAGAAGCCGGAGGGCTGGGGGTCGGGGTGACATACGGGTCAGAAATAGGCAAGTGACCTCCGTGCCTTAAGCACAGAGCTGAACTAAAAGGCCATCCTCCAATGAAGTATTCACTGAGAGTGAGACATTTGAGTTTTAAAATAAAATTTTCTGTGAAGCGCTGAGGTCACTCACTCTGGTGTGAGTTAATGTAAGCAGGGTCGTCCTGGCCGCCAGCCTGGCCAGTGGGGGTGCTCGTGGGGGTGGGGGGCCGTAATGCCCGCAGAGCTGTGGCCAGTGGCCTGCACGCCCCAGCCACTTGCCCTGCCCAGGAGGAGGTGTCTGCCACTCTGGTTGGGATGTAGAATGCCTGGGCTCGGAGGAGCGCGGCCACTTGTCCCTGACTCCACAGCTCGCCAGCGGCCCTGCTGGGTCTGGGCAGAGGCTGGTGTGTCACCAGCGCAGACACGGCCGGAGGGCCTGGCAGGGCTCCCCAGGGCTCGGCCGAGCTGGAGGCCAGCAGGGAGGGTCCTGGGTGTCCAGGGTGAGAAAGAGGAGGAGGCGCTCTGGGGGGGGGGGCCTGTGAGGCCCCTTCCTTGGGTCTGGACGAGAGCTGGGCCAGCTTTCTGCACCTGCAGACACCCGCTGAGTGTGAGCGGCTGAGCCCTGCCAGGGCCAGGCCACTGGGTACCAAGATGAGGCAGGCCAAGCCTCCCCTGGGCTGTGTGTGAGCGCTTGTCTCTGACAGCCAGGAGGTTCTTCCGGCAGGAAGTCAGCCCCTGGGTCCACCCTGTGGGTGACCCAGGAGCAGCAGACCAGGGCGAGGGGCCGCTTCTCCCAGCCTGGAGGGCACAGCTTCCTGGACCTCAGTCGCCAGAAGGCGCACTGAGCGTGTGCCTTGCACCCCAGTGTCCAGCCCAGGACACTGAACTTGCCCTTTGCGAGGCCAGAACTGAGACCTGGGGTTCCCGAGCACCACGCTTTCACCACCCCACCCCTTCCTTCCTCCCTTGTTGGAACCAGTGACCACACCTCTTTTCAGCCCCTGGAGACCCGGGTGCCCAGCTGTGACACCATAAGCCCCGACAATAGGTCCCTGGTGGTGACAGGCCCTTCGTCTCCCCTCAGCTCCACCGCCTCTGTTGGAGTTTGCGGAACAGCCAGGAGGAGAGGGTGGACCTGGACGAGGACACAGAGATGAAGAGCCCCGAGCCCCAGGCAGAGCCAGGTGAGGGGGGAGCCGGAAGCCAGTGACCGGGGGGGCCTGCTCCCGCCCCCGAGCCCACGGTCTGCACGCCCAGAAGCGCTTCAAGGTGGAGGCCCCATGATGCCTCTGAGACCCCTCTCTGGGGCTCTGGCCCAGGAATATGGAGGTGGGAGGCGTGGGGAGGGTCTGGCACAAAGCGAAGGGCAGAGAAACAGAAGCGCCTGGTGATCCAGCAGTGTCTGTGGTGGGGCCGGAGGGACGCCCGGATTACCGTGTGCCCCAGGAGGGGTGGGGGCGGGACAGCGGGTCACGGCACCTCTCACAGCGGTTCAAG
>SJYQ01017555.1:0-28613 GCA_006410935.1 Redunca redunca
AAGGGTGGAGGCAGAGGGGAGGCTTAGAGGCTGCAGTGGCCAGGTGGGGTCTTTCCACCCTGTGCCAGCGTGGCTCCGAGGCCTCCTCCTTCTGCCTCCCGCCCTGCATCCTCTGTAAGGCTCCAGTGTCTGCCCCCACCCCACCCCCACCCCTCAATCACTTAAGCTTGCACGTGGAGGTGGCTGTAAAGGCACAAACTCTGGAGCCAGTGTCTGGTAGCTCCTCTTCCACCTCTTCTGGATTCTCCAGCAGAGGAACCTGTAGGTTCTGTTCCTAATGGCAGTTAAGTCCCCTCATTGCATTGGGAAAAGAGCCCTGGAAGGGGCATTCGGAGCCTCGGGGTCCAGGGAAGGGGCAGAGGGAAGATAGCGATGAGAGGAAGACATTTCCTTCTTGATGGAAATTGGAAGGGAGGGTGGGGTATCTGCAAGTTCCTCCATCTCCATCCTCCTCCAGCACAGACACAGAACACAGCCACCCTCCAGGGGCCCAGTGTGAAAAGTGACTCTGTGTGACCCTATGGACTTTAGCCCACTAGACTCCTCTGTCCATGGGATTCTCCAGGCAAGAATACTGAAGTGTGTTGCCATACCTTTCTCTAGGGGATTTTTCCAACCCGGGGGTAAAACCCCTGTCTCCCGCATTGCAGACGGATTCTTTATCATCTGAACCACCAGGAAAGCCAGGGAACAACCCAAACTCCCTCCTGTATCCTGTGCATCCAGGTGGTTTAATGACCCAGGGAGAGTTCAGGAGAGCTGTCAGGCAGCCCTGCTGAATTATTAACCAAGGAATTTCTCCCTCATAAGACTGTCAAGATTCCAGGGCTGGAAGCTTGTCTTGTCAAGGAAGGGGAAGAAGGAGCGGGGTCATTTTGGAGGTGAGGAGCAAGAAGAGGGGCAGAAGCGCCTAGGGCAACCCAAGGAAATGGTGCAGAAGAGTGTGGGAACCCGGCACTTGCCTTGAAAATAGTGGACGCTCCGTAGTCATCTGGCCTGCTCATTGGCAGAGTAAACAACAGAGAAAAAGAGGGGACAGCGAGCCCAGTCTGGAGCGTGGGTCTCAAATGACTCCTCTCCCCAGCGATGAAACTCCTGTAGTGGACAGCTGCTGTCTTCAGCTCTGCTTCAGGCTGGGCGTGTGGCCCCTGGAGAGCCGGGGACAGGGCAGGTCAGACAGGGGAGCGTGGCCATCCCCGGATCCAGCCTGGAAGGGACAGGGCAGTTCTGCTACCTGCTCTGCCCTTGGGCCTCAGGGGCCGCCTCTCCCAGCGGGCAGCAGGGCAGCGCCATCAGGGTCTGTGGCTGTGATGTGTGCTTGGCCTGGGCAGGGGTTCCTGGGGGGTGGGGTGCAGCCTGGGGCCTGTGACCATTTGTCATAGTATTAAATTAACCAGAAATGAGGGGCTCCTCGCGGTCTCACTACTACTGCGCTCTAACCAGCTGGTCAGCTGACAGCTTCCCCGTCAGGAACAGTTAGACTTGAGCCATTTTCTGAAGCCAGTGATGGCCTGGCCACGTTTTCCTGGACACACTCAGGGAAAGAGATCAGAAAATAGGCGTTATTATTTTTATTACTAACTTGGCTACTCTTGACTAATCTGTTCCATGAAGCTTCTCTCACACAGGATGATGCTCATGGTGATCAGGAAAACCAGAGGTTGTGAAGCCAAACAGAGACAGACTCCACTTCCCCGCAAGTCTGCTCTCCCGCCTGTGGTCTCGGGAGATCCGTTAACCCACCTGAGAGTCCCTCCCAGGGTCTGTAAAGTGAAGTTGGGAATACTTACCTCACTGTGATATTTGAGAATTTAATTCAATAACACCAAAGTCATGGGAGAAATGCCAGTCAGGCATGGCAGGAGGGAGAGACTTGAAAAGTATCTCATAAAGGAGTAATTCACCAGGGCAGGGAAGCCTCAGAGCAGTGCCCGCCCAGGTGGGTAGCCGTGGAGCACCAAGCCCAGGAGAGGCTGTGCCAGACCCAGAGGTGGAGAGCTGCCCTGCCAGGGTCGTGACCTCACTGCCTGCTCCCTCCCCTGCCCTCCCTCCCTCCCCACTGGCTGGACTCCCAGTTGTGCAAACCCAGCAGAAGCCCGAGGGCGCGAGAGCCCAGGTGTGGCCCTGTCAGGGCAGCCTCTGAGGATTCAGCAGGGTTGAACAGGTGAGCAGTAGGGAGAACAGAAGTGACCCGGCTCCGGAAGGGCTCTGGGAATGAGAGATATTGTGACATATCACTTCTAGTCCAGTTCAGAGCCTGTCAAGCCTGGAACTTGAGGGTTTCTGGAGAGCAGGCATCTCGTTCACCTGCAAAGCATTCACCCATCCCATACACACTGTACATGCCAATCGGTGTTTGCTGAACAGAAACCAGAGACTGGAAAGGGCATCAGACACTGACTTTCAAACATAATACTTGAGTGTAATGAGTGTGCATGCTAAGTTGCTTCAGTCGTGTCCAACTCTAGGCAACCCCATGGACTGTAGCCCACCAGGCTCCTCTGTCTATGGGATTCTCCAGGCAAGAATACTGGAGTGGGTTGCCATGCCCTCCTCCAGGGGATCCTCCCCACCCGGGGATTCAACCCGTGTCTCTTCTGTCTCCTGCACTGGCAGGCAGGTTCTTTACCACTAGCACCAACCAGGCAGCCTCGTAATGTACACAGTATATTCAAAGATGACCACATTGTATATATCTCAGTGGGACGTCAGAGATAGTGATGAAATAGAAAACAAGTCTGCTACGGCTTTACTCGTGTCTTACTTTTCTCCACAGATGAGTTTGCATCCAAGTGATTCTCACTCTCCTATTGGCAAAATGACAGTGTAATTAACCAACAACAGGGCTGTAAACTGCTTTGTAAACAGAGGGCTCACCCCCCAGGCATGCTGTCTCTGGTGTCTACGGGTTTTTCTCTGAAGTCACAGGGTCTCTTGCTGGCAGGGGAAGACTCTGGGTATATAGAACCTCTTACAGATCATTGTATGTCCCCCGGGGGCCTGGGGTGTGAGGGGGAGGGGGTAATGCTCTCTTCACAAGCAGGCCTGTAGGGTCTGTCCCAGGTTGGGGCCTGGCCCTTAGAGCTGGACTCCTTGATGGTTGATCGGACACTTTTCCATGCTCTGTTGAGTGACTACATTGCATGCACCTGTCAAGGCCCAGAGGGGAATGACCTGCTGCTTGGGAACCTGCCTGACCTGCTCTGTAAAGATTTTCAAACTGTTCTGCAGCAGTGCCTTTAATGTATTCTAACCCCACGCCTAGCCAGATCTCTCTGATTTCTGGTAGCTGTTTGGAAAGAAGGGTGAAGCCTGGTAATCTGATAGTGGGCAGAGTAAACAGGAAGGTCCATGGGGCCTCAGGTCAAAACCAGCCAGCCTGTGCTTTGCTGCCCCCAGCTAAGGTTTTGAGAACCCGCTGTTCCCAGGCCCCAGAATCTGCATTTTTACAGCTCCCTATTGCTGTGACATCTGGCAGCCTTGTTTTGAAAACAACATTCCTGGAACCAAGAGTGAAAAATATATTGAAAGAAGATTTAAGCATAGAGACATCCTACCTTACATTCTAAGAACCTGCTTATTTCCCACTAAAAATATGAACAGAAGGTTAGCTCTTAGTTTATCTTCTTTCTGAGATCATTAATTTTATGCTTATATTTTCAAAACTATATTTTACAACGTATTGATTTTTAAAAACTGATAAGAGAACAAGTGAACTGAACACTTTTAAAATGTTCTCTGCTATCCAAAATCAAATTATTTTCTTTATTTAAGACAACAATGGTTATAGAAAAGTTTCAGCAGAGGCCCCATCTAATCTGCCTTCTGCAAATGCTGGAAAAAACTCAGCACCTGGAAAACAAGCCCCTCTCTGCGGTCACCTGTGGCTGAGTCGTTTACCTGCTGAGACCCTGGAAGGACCATTGATTTTGAAGGGGTGGCTTCTGCAGCACGGGCCTTGAGTCCGAAGTCGGGTGGTGCCAGCTGTCATGGGGCCTGTGTGTACCTTGGTGCCCGCTTTCCCCTCGCTGATGCAGTGACAGGGTGACACAGTGAGGGGGGCGGGGGGTCAGGAACATCCAGTGATGAAAGAATCCTGGAAATCTGTCCTGTGGGGGGTGGGGTGGGCGAGAATCCAGGCCTGACTTTAATCTTTGAATTCCCAGGTCAATCCCTTAACCCTCTGTGTTTCAGGATTTTTTTCAAAAAAATCTGCTAAAACACAGGTGGGGGCTGGTCTGGAAAAGGGTGGAGGGTGTGACTGGTGTTTAAGCCTGGCGTTTGCTGGAGGCCTGAGCCTAGACTTGGGAAGAGCTGAGTTTGTCCTGCTTCACAGCCAGGTCAGTCGCGAGTTGGTTGGGAGTGGGTCAAGAAGGAGGGCTCTCCGGTCTGGATGACAGGAAGGGAAGGCGGCTTCTAACCCCTGCAGAGATTTCTGACCTTGGTGGCCTGTGCGCTGTGTACTTGGTGTGTGTGCCCAGCGGCTGAGTGATGACATCTATCTATTTATCACTCAGGATGCACAAGGTTCTGTCCACAGAGCCCCTCCAGGAACAGAGCCCAGCGCCCACCTCCTGCCTGGTGGGCAGTGCCTGGGCTGCCCTGGGTGGGCAGAGGAGGGCACTAGGGTGCCGTCCTCTGGGACGAGGACCACACACACGAGGGAAAATCCCGAGTCCCCGGGCCTGGGGTCAGGGCCCCGGAGGACCTGCAGCCCAGCCCCAGCCTGGGGCATCACACGTTGCTTCCTGCTGACGTGTGTCTCTTCCCGATGCAGGACTCATCTGGGGCTCCTCCTACACCTGGGCAAGTGCTAAGAGGTGGGTGGGCCACCTGGAGGCTGCCCACCCACCCATTCCCTCAGGAAGATTTTTTTTCTGCCCTGCGCTGGCCAGGAACCCTTGGACTGACTTATTCCCCTGCCTGGGGCCGGGCGCTGGAGGAGGGATGTTCCCCGCTGGGGAAGCTGAAGTCCACACACTTGGAGCCACGGGCTGAGGCAGCAGAGGTGACTCTGCACAAATGGGATGATGGTGCTGGTGACTGAGTGAGGGGACCCAGCACCTACAGAGCCGAAAGGACAAAGCCCTCAGTGTCCGGGGTGGACCGCGTGGACACCTGGCCCTTAAGTGTCTGTGTGGCTGACGGGACTCAGACCACCATCCTGGGATCCACCGCGAGAAGAGAAGACAAGACCAGAGAAGAGAAAAGGGGGAGAGGTCAGAAGCGATGAGATTATCTGATTCATGGGCCACATTTCAACTCATGGCTGGGAGTCAAGAGAGCAAGCCATCTGTCAGGCAGGCAGGGTCAGAAGCCCAGAGGAGTCTGGCTCCCTTTGATGAATCCTTTCACATCGAGGACCCCTGAGCAGATAAGGAAAGAAGTCTCTGTGCTGAAGGTGTAACAGTTTCTCAGGATAAAACCCCTACCCTGTGTGAAGTTGTAAACACCTGTCCTCTGGCCAAGAAGACAAATCCACAGACCTGGTAAGCACACTATTGTCTTGGATTTAAATAAAGGCCTGTTCAAATTTCTGCCGCTTCTGAATGCTTTGTTTTCTTCTCAGTGGGCTTCGCATACGTGATCTAAGGAGCTGGGCCTCTCAGAAGATGAGCTCCTTACAAGAAAGTCATGGTAGAATTCTGCAAGCTGATGACCTGTGGGCAGAGCTCTTGGCTGGGCTGCTCCCTGCTCCATCCTGACTCAAAGGTGTGTCTCCAGACCAGTTCCCCCATGTCCAGATATGAAACCCATGCAAAGGGACAAGGATTTTCCAGTGAGAAAAATTCCAAAGATTTTTATATACTCTTGAAAGTAATCCAGAAAAGGACTTGCAATTTGAATAAATTGCATTTGCAAAGGAATGCTTTGAACAGAGGCTACATTGTTAAAGTCCACTTAGTGGCTGCTTTGAGGAGACCAAAGTTTACCAGTTTTAAGTTCTTGTGCATTTGTTTACATCAAAAAAAAAATAAAAAAAGAAGAAGGAGAAGAAGAATTCATACCACATGCTGCACATGCCTCATCCCTTCAGATGCCCCCTTCCTGGCCTGTCTCCCAACATCCTGCAGACACGCATGTCCCTCCACTTGCAGAGCAGGACACAGATATCTGCCATCCACACAGAGGGCAGGGTCCACAGCTCAGAATCCTGGCGTGTGAGATAAAGGGACTCTGTGCTGCTTCTTCCAGACATCCAGGAGGTGCAGTTTGGATGCTGCAGTGTTGGGATTTATGTTGGAATTTACAAGACATTCTGACCGTTTATGAGAACAATAGGACCGTGCACTTGAAGTGGGAAACCCAAAAGAGAATCTGGGATAAACACAGATTCCCTGAACCTTTCTTAGGGTTGTGTTAATTACTTTAAGAGATGGTTGTTTTTAATGCTTCTCTGGGGAGATAGAAGTTTTGCTGAGAAACAGAGGTGACAACTGTGGAGTCTGACTGTCTTGGGATGTTGTAGCACTGTTAAGGGGTGGGGAACTGCAGTGAGAGAGGACGAGGAAATGGCTCTTACTTGGCAGTAGTGGAAGTCAGATTAGGTGGGTCTTCAGCTGTCTCAATTGTCCCACGGTTCATTCCTTATACAGCTCAGAGTTTGCTCTGGATATCGATGTGCAGATTAAGGCACCCAGCCTCCCAGACTCCCTTGCAGCTATGTTTGACCAGGTGATACAGTTTAGCCAATAAGATGCAGATGGAGCACCTGGGCCAGGGTTTCTAGGAAAGCTTCTCAGAGGAGAAGTAACTGCCAGGCATCATTCTGATCTTTTTCCTTTGCCCTTCACCCCACAATGCAGAGCTGGTACTTGGGGGTAGAAAAGCTCTTGCCAAGTGTGACAGAACAGAAATATAGGGAAGCCTGAGACCTGGTTACATTATGGAGCTGCTGTGTCAGCCTTGGGTGGCTTTGCTCCAAATTTCATGTTATGAGAGAAAAATAAACCCTCTGTTGAGTGAACCAGCAAAACCAGCCATCAAGTCTGTGACAAGCTGGATGCAAGTCTGGCGTATGTAGCCCTGTGTGAGAAGACATGAAGGCAGGCAGCCTGAGTCCCCGCTCTGGCTGAGTCATTCATTCACAGCAGGACTTGAGGCAAATCCACAGTTCTCCAGAGCAACATTTCCCTCTGTGTGGCATTGAGGGTTAGAGAAGTGTCTTGACATCTCATAGGCCATGGTGAAGATCAGAAGTCACTTGAAAACATTATGAAAGCATAAAAAGTTGTATACAAATAGGAAGCATCATTAATAGCAGGGCTAAGAAAGTCAAGCCAGGCTGGTATTAGAGAAGAAAGACATAAGGAAAGGGTGGTATTGGGAACTCAAACTGTAGGGAAGGAAACATCAAGGAGTTCCCACAAAGGGAAATTTCTAAGAAGTCAGGGCCAGACTCACTTATTTTTATTCCCTCCATTGTGATGATATGCCCGTCACCTCACCAAGTAGGCACTGATAATCTCATATTGTCTGAGCAGAGGCAGAAATCGGCCCTTACTTAAGGCAGAAGCAGGGCTAGAGATAAGTCTTGCCAGATGAGATGAAGCAGTCAGTCCTGGGAAGGTAAGCAGGTGAGAGGCGTTAGACATCTCTGAGGTGAGGGAAGAACAGCAGATTGTGCAGGTACCATACAATCATACAAAGACAGGCAGCAGGTGGCAGGTAGGCCAAAATGCACCTGAGTTTCCAGAACAGCAGGGGAGGCCAGACAGAGAGCTCCAGAGATGTGAGCAGATGGCCGGGGTGGGGAGGCCAGTCCCACCCACAGAACTGGGGCACAGGGCAGACAATAGTCCCTGAGTTGTGTAAAGAAAAGGCAGGAGGAAGCAGAATTCTTGGGCGGGGGGCAGGGGAACTTGACAAGTGGTCAGGTTAGGAGCAGAGGCACCAGGCTACACCTAGTGTGGCTCTGATTCAGAGCCCAGTGTCAAAGCAGAAGGGCAGCTTATCTACTGGAAGTTGCTTAAGTCTTCTTTTTTTAATTATCCTTTTAATTTTATTTTTTCTATATTTTAATTTCTTTATTGAAATATAGTTGATTTACAGAGTTGTGTTAGTTTCAGGAATAAAACAAAATGATTTTATATATGTGTGTGTATATATATAGATATATGAAAGTGAAATCACAACAAACTGGAAAATTCTTCTAGAGATGGGAATAGCAGACCACCTCTCCTGCCTCCTGAGAAATCTGTATGCAGGTCAAGAAGCAACAGTTAGAACTGGACATGGAACAGCAGACTTGTTCCAAATTGGAAAAGGAGTATGTCAAGGCTGTATATTGTCACCCTGCTTATTTAACTTACATGCAGAGTCAGTTCAGTTCAGTTCAGTTGCTCAGTTCTGTCTGACTCTTTGTGACCCCATGAACTGCAGCACGCCAGGATTCCCTGTCCATCACCAGCTCCCTCAGTCCACCCAAACCCATGTCCATTGAGTCGGTAATACCATCCAACCATCTCATCCTTTGTCGTCCCCTCCTCCTCCTGCCTTCAATCTTTTGCAGCATCAGGGCCTTTTCCAATGAGCCAGCTCTTTGCATCAGGTGGCCAAAGTATTGGAGTTTCAGCTTCAACATCAATCCTTCCAATGAACACCCAGGGCTGATCTCCTTCAGAATGGACTGGTTGGACCTCCTTGCAGTCCAAGGGACTCTCAAGAGTCTTCTCCAACACCACGGTTCAAAACCATCAATTCTTTAGCGCTCAGCTTTCTTTATAGTCCAACTCTCACATCCATACATGACCACTGGAAAAACCATAGCCTTGACTAGACAGACCTTTGTTGACAAAGTAATGTCTCTGCTTTTGAATATGCTTTCTAGGTTGGTCATAACTGTCCTTCCAAAGAGTAAGCGTCTTTTAATATAATGGCTGCAAAAACAATCTGCAGTGATTTTGAAGCCCCCAAATAAAGTCACCCACTGTTTCCACTGTTTCCCCATCTATTTGGCATGAAGTAATGGGACCAGATGCCATGACCTTAGTTTTCTGAATGTTGAGTTATAAGCCAACTTTTTCACTCTCTTCTTTCACTTTCATCAAGAGGCTCTTCAGTTCTTCTTCACTTTCTGCCATAAGGGTGGTGGCATCTGCATATCTGAGGTTACTGATATTTCTCCCCGAAATCTTGATTCCAGCTTGTGCTTCATCCAGCCCAGCATTTCTCATGATGTACTCTGCATACAAGTTAAATAAGCAGGGTGACAATGGACAGCCTTTGTGTACTCCTTTTCCTGTTTGGAACCAGTCTGCTGTTCCATGTCCAGTTATAACTGTTACTTCCTGACCTGCATATAGGTTTCTCAAGAGGCAGGTCAGGTGGTCTGGTATTCCCATCTCTTTCAGAATTTTCCACAGTTTATTGTGATCCATACAGTCAAAGGCTTTGGCATAGTCAATAAAGCAGAAATAGATGTTTTTATGGAACTCTCTTGCTTTTTCAATGATCCAATGTATGTTGGCAATTTGATCTCTGGCCAACTAAAAGCAACTTGAACATCTGGAAGTTCACGGTTCACACATTTAGAAGCCTGGATTGGAGAATTTTGAGCATTACTTTACTAGCGTGTGGGATGAGTGCAATTGTGCGGTAGTTTGAGAGTTATTTGGCATTGCTTTTCTTTGGGATTGGAATGAAAACTGACCTTTTCCAGTCCTGTGGCCACTGCTGAGTTTTCCAAATTTGCTGACATATTGAGTGCAGCACTTTCACAGCATCATCTTTTAGGATTTGAAATAGCTCAACTGGAATTCCATCACCTCCCCTAGCTTTGTTCATAGTGATGCTTCCTATAGCCCACTTGACTTCACATTCCAGGATGTCTGGCTCTAGGTGAGTGATCACACCATCGTGGTTATCTGGGTCATGATCTTTTTTGTATAGTTCTTCTGTGTATTGCCACCTCTTCTTAATATCTTCTGCTTCTGTTAGGTCTGTACAATTTCTGTCCTTTATTGAGCCTATCTTTGCATAAAATGTTCCCTTGGAATCTGTAGTTTTCTTGAAGAGATCTCTAGTCTTTCCCTTTCTATTGTTTTCCTCTATTTCTTTGCACTGATCGCTGAGAAAGGCTTTCTTATCTCTCCTTGCTATTCTTTGAAACTCTACATTCAAATGGGTATCTTTCCTTTTCTCCTTTGCGTTTCACTTCTCTTCTTGTCACAGCTGTTTGTAAGGCCACCTCAGACAGCCATTTTGCTTTTTTGCATTTCTTTTTCTTGGGGATAGTCTTAATTCCTGTCTCCTGTACAATGTCATGAACCTCTGTCCATAGTTCATCAGGCACTCTGTCTATCAGATCTAGTCCCTTAAATATATTTCTCACTCCTACTGTAAGGGATTTGATTTAGGTCATATCTGAATGGTCTAGTGGTTTCCCCCACTTTCTTCAATTTAAGTCTGAATTTGGCAATGAGGAGTTCATGATCTGAGCCACAGTCAGCTCCCAGTCTTGTTTGATTTGATTTAGGTCATACCTGAATGGTCTAGTGGTTTCCCCCACCTTCTTCAATTTAAGTCTGAATTTGGCAATGAGGAGTTCATGATCTGAGCCACAGTCAGCTCCCAGTCTTGTTTTTGCTGACTGTATAGAGCTTTTCCATCTTTGGCTGCAAAGAATATAATCAATCTGATTTCACTGTTGACCATCTGGTGATGTCCATGTGTAGAGTCTTCTCTTCTGTTGTTGGAAGAGAGTGTTTGCTATGACCAGTGTGTTCTCTTGGCAGAACTCTATTAACCTTTGCCCCGCTTCATTCTATTCTCCAAGGCCAAATTTGCCTGTTACTCCAGGTGTTTCTTGACTTCCTACTTTTGCATTTCAGTCCCCTATAATGAAAAGGACATCTTTTTGGGGTGTTAGTTCTTGACGGTCTTGTAGATCTTCATAGAACCGTTCAGCTTCTTCAGTGTTACTGGTCTTTACAGCATTAAAGGCAAAAAGATAGGAAACTGAAAGATGAACTCCCCAGGTCAGTAGGTACCCAATATGCTACTGGAGATCAGTGGAGAAATAACTCCAGAGAGAATGAAGGGATGGAGCCAAAGCAAAAACAACACCAGTTGTGGATGGGACTGGTGATAGAAGCAAAGTTTGATGTTGTAAAGTGCAATATTGCATAGGAACCTGGAATGTTAGGTCCATAAATCAAGGCAAATTGGAAGTGGTCAAACAGGAGATGGCAAGAGTGAACATCGATATTCTAGGAATCCGTGAACAAAGATGGACTAGAATGGGTGAATTTAACTCAGATGACCATTATATCTACTACTGTGGGCAAGAATCCCTTAGAAGAAATGGAGTAGCCATCATGGTCAACAAAAAAGTCTGAAATGCAGTAATTGGATGCAATCTAAAAAACGACAGAATGATCTCTGTTCATTTCCAAGGCAAACCATTCAATACGCAGAGTACATCATGCAAAATGCTGGGCTGGATGAAGCACAGGCTGGAATCAAGATTGCAGGGAGAAATATCAATAACCTCAGATATGCAGATGACACAATCCTTATGGCAGAAAGTGAACAAGAACTAAAGATCCTCTTGACGAAAGTGAAAGAGGAGTGTGAAAAAGCTGGTTTAAGACTCAACATTCAGAAAAACAATCCGGTCCCATCACTTCATGGCAAATAGATGGGGAAACAGTGAAAGACTTTATTTTCTTGGCCTCCAAAATCATCGTAGATGGTAACTGTAGCCATAAAATCAAAAAACTCTTCCTCCTTGGAAGAAAAGCTGTAACAAACCTAGAAAGCATATTAAAAAGCAGAGACATTATTTTGGTGACAAAGGTCTGTCTAGTCAAAGCTATGGTTTTTCTAGTAGTCCTATATGGATGTGAGAGTTGAACTATAAAGAAAGCTGAGTGGTGAAGAATTGATGCTTTCAAATTGTGGTTTTGGAGAACACTCTTGAGAGTCCCTTGGACTGCAAGGGGATCTAACCAGTCCATCCTAAAGGAAATCAGTCCTGAATATTCACTGGACTGATGCTGAAGCTGAAACTCCAATACTTTGGCTACTTGATGCGAAGAACAGACTCATTTGAAAAGACCCTGATGCTGGGAAAGATTGAAGGTGGAAGGAATAGGGGATGACAGAGGATAAGATGGTTGGATGGTATCACCGATTCAATGCACATGAGTTTGAATAAGCTCCGAGAGTTGGTGATGGACAGGGAAGCCTGGCATGCTACAGTCCATGGAGTTGCAAAGAGTCAGACAGAACTGAGCAACTGAACTGAAGTGATATATATATGTATATACACACACAAGACTAAGTTGCTTCATTCATGTCCGACTCTTTGCAACCCTATGGAGCCCGCCTGCAAGGCTCCTCTGTCCATGTGATTCTCCAGGCAAGAATCCTGGAGTAGATTGCCATGCCCTTCTCCAGAGAATCTTCCCAACCCAAGGATCAAACCTTTGTCTCCTACCCGTGTCACTGACAGGCAGGCTCTTTACCAGTAGCACCATCTGGGAAAGTGAAAGTGAAGTCACTCAGTCATGTCTGACTCTTTGCAACCCCATGGACTGTAGCCTACCAGACTCCTTCGTCCCTGGAATTTTTCCAGGCAAGAGTACTGGAGTGGGTTGCCATTTCCTTCTCCACCTGGGAAGCCATATATATATATATATATATATACTTATACACTTTTTCAGATTCTTTTCCCATATCAGTTCAATTCAGTTCTGTCACTCAGTCATGTCCGACTCTTTGCGACCCCATGAATCACAGCATTCCAGGCCTCCCTGTCCATCACCATTTCCTGGAGTTCACTCAGACTCACATCCATCGAGTCAGTGATGCCATCCAGCCATCTCATCCTCTGTCGTCCCCTTCTCCTCCTGCCCCTAATCCCTCCCAGCATCAGAGTCTTTTCCAATGAGTCAACTCTTCGCATGAGGTGGCCAAAGTACTGGCGTTTCAGCTTCAGCATCATTCCTTCCAAAGAAATCCCGGGGCTGATCTCCTTCAGAATGGACTGGTTGGATCTCCTTGCAGTCCAAGGGACTCTCAAGAGTCTTCTCCAACACCACAGATCAAAAGCATCAATTCTTCGGCGCTCAGCATTCCTCACAGTCCAACTCTCCCATCCATACATGACCACAGGAAAAACCTTTCCCATATAGATTATTACAAAACATTGAGTATAGTTCCCTGTGCTATGCAGCAGGTCCTTGCTCATTATCTTTTTTATATAGTATTGTGTATATGTTAATCCAAACCTCCTAATCTATCCTCCCCCTCCTTTCCCCTTTGGTAACCATTAGCTTGCTTTCTATGTTTGTGGGTCTGTTTCTCTTTTGTTCATAATCTCACTTGTTTCATAGTTTAGATTCCATGTATGAGTGATATCATATGGTATTTGTCTTTCTTTTTCTCTCACTTCACTGACTGTGATGATCCCTTAGGATGGTCCTGGTCTAGGAGAGAGCTGGCTCCGTGTGCCTTCCGAAACGTGCAGTATCTGTGGCTCCTGGGGGAAAGTCGAGCCCAGGTAGGGAGGGAGAGGTGCCTGGAGGGACCCTGGCAGGAGAAACCGGTGACAAGAACATCACAGCTGTGTGACTGGCTGTGGGTTCAGGCCAGATCAATTTCCCTCCCCAGCTTGAGGCCATCTGTACGGTCCTGACACAGTGGTCCTAAAACTGTACCTGAAGGTCCCAGCACCCAGCCACCTTCCCAGGGAGTGAGGCCCTAGCCCCCAGGAACCTCAGGATGTGACCTTATTGGAGACAGGGTCACTGCAGATGTAATTAGTTCAGATGGGGTCACGGGGGCAGGCCCTGGGCCCTGGTGCCAATACAGCGGGTGTTCTTATAGAAAAGGGGAGTTTGGACAGTGAAGATACATACACGCAGGAGGTGTTGACTGACGTAGAGACACGGGGGCACATGGCATCTACACGCCAAGGAGAGAGGCCTCGGAGGGAACCAGCCTTGCGGACATGTTGATCTCGGATTTCCAACCTCCAGAACTGGGAGAAAATACATGTCTTGTTTTAGTCACTTGGTTTGTAGCACTTTGTTATGGCAGCCTTGGCAAACTCAGATAGTCATCCTCAGAAGAAAAAAAAGAAAATGCTTCTTTTCCTCTGTCTCCTCTTTTCCTCAGATTCTCAACCACTGGGTCAGAGACAGCACGTCAATTTTAAACAAATACGTACTTGTCATGGAGGTTTGAAGACTGTGTATCTTATACAATCGCATTTGTTCAGGGTTAAAATCATTGCCTAAATTAGGAGTTCAATGCCTTTTACAAAAGACAGGATTGACGACTGTGTCATGTGCGTCGCGTTCACACTTTAACAGTAACTGTACTGGATTTCAGTTTCCCTGGTGAGGAGCTTTTGCTAATCCTCAGCATCACTGCTGCACAGAGGGGGCAGAAGGAGACAGTCGTGGTGTGGACTGAGGATTCTGTGCAGGGGTCGACTTGTTGCCTGGAGGCAGGCGTATTAGTTGAGACAAAAGTTTGCCAATCTAACAGAATCTGAAAGACCTGGGGATGGGGATCTTCCTTTTAGACACATCTTTGATGTCCTGAGAACAATGTGGTCACTTTTCTGAATGGACTGGAGAAGCTCGGTCACCCTCACACAGCCGAGCCTCAGAAGCTGTGCAGAGGGCATTAAGCATGGCCCGGCTAGGCTGTGGGAGAGAGCTTTTCCTAAGCAGATTATTAACAGGAAATTTTTTGTCTGAGGTCCTGAATGATCTTCACTGCCAGACCACAAAAATTCCATGTTTTTAAATAAACAATTATGGGCAGAAATGACTGGGAAACTCAGAAAGTGTGGTCCACAAGGTCTGATACTAGAACCTCCGTGACAAATGGCTGTGCTCTGGGGACAAGAGTGTCCCCCAGACACACGGTCCCCCCATGGTTGGCCGTGGGGCCTGGACAGGGAGCCCTGGCATTAGGTCAGCACCTGGAGGGCTCACAGGGAATATCTGAGGGCTACCCAGTGGATTTGGGTGCAACGAATTCACGTACTTGTGAGAGGTGTGGCTGTGTGGCTGAGACAGGTCTGCACACTTTGTAACTGCCCTGTGAACTTGGCAAAGCTCCCAGGTCCTCCAGTTTCAGCTTTTAAGGGTCCTCCAACTTTGAGAAGATCAATGCTGAAGCTTTCCTAGCATCACGGTGACAAAAATGAGCCTGGGATCTGATCCTGTGTTGCCAGCATTTCACCCAGGGGCCCACATCCAGCTTCCTGGTGTCTCTGAGCCTTAGGCTCCTCTTTGATAAAACTAGGAACACAGAACTCGGCTTAGGATTTCTGTGAGAAATTCATTCTCTAACAGGGAAAATGTCTTACTGGGAAGAGTTATAGAATGTGGTGTGTAATACTAATTTGGAAATAAGACCTCTTTTAAATCCGGTTTAAGTATTATTATGGCTCAGATGGTAAAGAATCCACCCGCACTGCAGAAGACTTGGGTTCAATTCTTGGGTCGGGAAGATCCCCAGGAGAAAAAAATTGCAACTCACTCCAGTATTCTTGTCTGCAGAATTCCTTGTACAGAGGAGCCTCGCAGGCTATAGTCCATGGGGTTGCAAAGAGTCAGACACAACTGAGTGACTAACATTTAAGTATTATTATCAAGGAGGAATGATAAATGATCATAATACCATCAAGAAGTAAAATTAAGTTTTATCAAGAAGTGTGTGTAGTCTCAGACCAGAGCTTGAGAATTTCGTGTGCCTTGTCAGTGCAGATCTGAGAAACTAGCAACTAAATGCCATTAAAAAAAAAAAAAACACTGTGAAAATAATTTTATTTTACTTTTGGTGCCATTATGTTTGTTTAAAAATTTTTACTCTTTTGTTATTTATTTATTTAAAATATAGTTGATGTATAATATTTTATACATTTCAGATATGCAACATAATGACTCACAATTTTTAAAGTTGCTATTCCATTTATAGTTATTGGACAGTATTGGGTATATTCCCTGTGTTGTATAATATATCCTTGTAGTTTATTTTATTACCTAGTAGTCTGTGTCTCTTAATCCCCTGCCCCTCTTTTGCCCTTCCCACTCCCCTCTCCCCACTTGTAAAGGCCATATTTTATACAGTCTGACACCCTGCATAGAATCTGCCTGCTTGTGACTGTGTGCTGTTGAAATTTTACTTTGTTCCCCTTGAACCTGATCAGGGTCCAGAGGTGATCAGGAAAGTATTCCTATATAGTATAGACAAAATAAAAGCATATAAACTAGCTGTTAAGATTTCGGGATACTGGCTTCTAACCACCAGAACTATAAAAATAAACTCCAGCCATGTGTAAAGGTAAAAACATTCTATCAGGAGTTGACTGCTCTGAATTTTCCAGGTTCTAGCACTGCCTAGCTATGTCACTTAGAGCAATTTGCTTTATTCATGTATTTTTACTTGTTCCAAAATCTGTAACCACAGGGTATAAACCACCTTTAAGGCCCTTTCTGATTCTAATAACCTATGGCTGCAAATGCCATAAGGTAAATCCATTTGCTTCTGTTTTCACATGTATATTTGTAGGGGTAAATGGTCCTTCAATTCTGTGTTTGGTAATCACGAACCTAGTACTATAGTTCAGAGTTAGTTTATATTCAAACCATTGTTACCTTGTTGGATTCAGGGAAGGTCAAGAGCTCTGATGGACATGGAGATGCTCAGATGATCAATCCACACTTTGTTTTCTCTGCAGGAAGAGAGGATATTTTCAAAATATAAAAGGCTCATTGATGTCGGAAAGTGAAACTAGCGATTCAAATATAGGGTTTTCATCTTCAAAGGCCTTTATAAGCAGGAGGTTTGGTGGGACCTGGGGTGAGAGGTTCTGGAATCCAAACAAATAGGGTCAGATGTCAAAGCAGGACTCCTTGGATCCAGAGCCACCGTCTCTCTGCCGAGGTCAGACGTGCTTGTTCAGAAGTCTGGTTTCGTGCGTGTTTCTGTCTGTGTGTAGGTCCTTCTGAAACAGCTTTCCGTAGTTTATTAGGCATTCAGGATCAAAGTCAAGCCAGGGATTGTTCGGGTGTCTCTGTAGTTCAACTAAGTGAAAAAGCCCAGAATCAATGTGGTGAGGGGAGTGGGCTCATGAAATCTGGGCTGCTTTTCTAACTTCTTTCCTCATGAGCACTTGGCTTCTCTGAGGGCTCTCTGCCACATTTTAAACATTACGATCCCTGAAGTGTCTCTCTTTGGCATGATCTTGAGGAGGACCAGCAAGAATTAACATTTTAAAAGTTAACTTATTAAGTGTTCTGAGGAATTCTAATGAAGGTCACTTTTTAACATTAGGCCAGTGCTTTTCTTTTGAATCTCCCAACCACTTCCTGTTTCCCTGTACATTCTAGTTACCCTCTCCTCCTGAACAGGTCACGGGATTGCACAAGCCCACACTCCCTTCTGTACCTGTCAAATCGTACTCATTCCTCAAAGCCTTACTTGACATCTCCAGCTGGACTAATTCTTCTCTCCCCCGTGGTCCACACTTTGCCTGTTCCTCTGCTATAGAGCTTCTCAATATAACGTGATTGAGGCAGACAGCGTCTGCAGGAATATGAAGTCTGCGTGAGCGGGTGTCTGCATCCTGTTTGTCCTTGCAGCCCCAGTGCCCTGTATCCAGAAGGAATTTAATGGGTATTTTGTTACATAGTAAGAAATAGGACAACGGATAACCATCGTTGCCTCTTATATCAGTAACTGTGAAGCCTCAGATGGGTAAGAACAACAGACCCAGGTGTACCATGAAGTGAATGTTTTTTTTCCCGAATTCATCACTTCGAGGCCGATAATGTGCTGTTTCAGGGCACACTAACCACCACTTTGGGCAAGTCTGGTGTTTTCCTTTTCTTCAAAACTGCTACTTAACTTGGGCTGACCTATGGGGTGTTGAGTCTTCTGGAGCTGTTTATCCCCAGGCTCAGGTATCTCGGAGGAACCTTGTAGAAGCAACAGTCTAGAAACAGCGCATCCAGGAATGAGCTCAGCATGACATGGAAACAGATGCCCCAGCTTGTGTGATTATAAAAAATATTCCAGGCAGCTTTCTTCCTCATCTTTTCACTATTCACTAAAACAATCCAGCAAGTTTTGTTTTGTTGCTAATTACGCTTTGCAGTCCTAATGTTAGAGCAACTTTGGACAGTGTTAATCATTTGTAGGGAACGTAGTTTTGGTTGGTTGGTTGGTTGGTTTTTTAGCCTGTACAGTAAATAATTTTAGGCTTACAAAAGTGTTATAAAAGTAGGAGAGGGCCTCTATATCGTTCACCAGCTTCCCCTGATATTGTCATCTGACATGACCACAGTGCTGTGATCCGAAGAGGATGTTAACTCTGACACAATTCCTATCACTTTATTCACTGTTTCTCCCACAAATGCCCTTGTCTGGTTCAGGACCCAACCTGGGAGAGCCCCACTACATTTTGTTGGCCAACCGAACTGCTTCCTCGAACTGTTGTGGTCCTTGGGTCCCCTTGCTTTTCATGATTTTGACCATTTCACAACATCCCCGCCAGTTACTCCCTTCCTTTGAATTTGCCTGATGTTTTCTTGTTTTAGACTGAGGCTATGCATTTGGGGGAGAAATGCCATGGAAGAGATATTGTACCATTCTCAGTATATGTAAAACATTTCAAACTTGCCCCTTGAAAGATAATTGCTCCTTTTATTATTACTGTTTTATAATCTCTGGATTCTCAGGAATTTGGTAGATCACTCAGTGACTTAGAGTTTGGAATTATGATTTACAGAACAGACCAAGATTCCTTTAGGAGAGCACTCTATTCCCTGCCTCTGGGGAACCTGAGACAGGCTGGGGCTGGGGTTCCTGCTCTGTGTCCCATGGGCAGAGACTCATCAGCAGCCAGCAGCCTCTCCTCCTGCCCAAGCAGTTCTCAGTCCACGACACCCAGCCCCCTAGCCCTCCTGTGCTGACGCCACACTGCTTCTGGGCCTGGGTACGTCTGGAAGACACTACCCCCGCCCCCTCACCAGGGGACCATGATGTGGGTCTAGGTTCCCGGAGGGGAGCAGGGCAGCACCAGCAGGAGGGCAGGCAGCAGGCAGGAGGGACGGAGGCTGGGTGCAGCCCCTCACCCACCCACTGCCATGTGGCCAGGGCTGCTCCAGGACCCTTGCTGGCTTCCTCATCCGTGAGGTTGGAATAATTACGCCCACCTCACATGGGTGCCCTAAACTAAATAAGGTCGCATCATGTCAGGGAGAAGTGCCTGATCCAGGACCAGACCCCCCACCAGGGGTGGGGGTGACCACTCACTGAGCCTCAGACCTTGTGTTTCCACAGGCTGTGCATGTCCTATCCCAGGCCACCCGAATGCTGGCCTGCTGAGGTCTTGTTATCCTTACTTGGCCGAGTAGAAACTCAATTCCCAGAGAAGCCAAGCCCCTGCCTCTAGTCACACGACTGCAAGTGGTCGAGTTAGGATTTGAACCCAGGTCTGCCTGGTTCCTGTGAAGAAAGCTGAGCGCCGAAGAATTGATGCTTTTGAACTGTGGTGTTGGAGAAGACTCTTGAGAGTCCCTTGGACTGCAAGGAGATCCAATCAGTCCATTCTAAAAGAGATCAGCCCTGGGTGTTCTTTGGAAGGAATGATGCTAAAGCTGAAGCTCCAGTACTTTGGCCACCTCATGCGAAGAGTTGACTCATTGGAAAAGACTCTGATGCTGGGAGGGATTGGGGGCAGGAGGAAAAGGGGAAAAACAGAGGATGAGATGTCTGGATGGCATCACGGACTCGATAGAGGTGAGACTGAGTGAACTCTGGGAGTTGGTGATGGACAGGGAGGCCTGGCATGCTGCGATTCATGGGTTCACAAAGAGTCGGACACGACTGAGCGACTGAACTGAACTGAACTGTCTGGTTCCATGATCCACTGTAGCCCACACTTCACAGAAACATCACAAGCATCACACCTTGGTTAATCTGAGGACACAAAGGACTTCAAATGAAATGTTCGCAGATGTAATGAAAATAATCGCAAGCCTTGTAGGAAGAGTCAGAGGGTGGAGGTCAGCATTTATGTAGCTAGATTTGAGCTAGGAGAGCAAGGGTAGACAAGTAAATGCTTCTTCCAATTCCCAGCTTACAGATGGGAGAATGAAGGTATTTGTCTGAGATCAGCTTTGTTAGGCTCTGGGGCAGGGGGCAGTTGGCAAAAGTGCCAGTGCATGCTATGGAGAAAACGGTTCTGACACACGAACTTTTAATGACTGACAAGGTATGGATTTGCATTTTGTGTGACACACACACAAGAAGCAAAAGGGAACAAACTTAATAGGATGAGAGGTGATGCAGACGACTTAGTCCATGTTTCCGGAAGCTCTCTGTCCAATGCAGGAAGTTCATTTCGGTTCAGTCGCTCAGTCGTGCCTGACTCTTTGTGACTACGTGAACTGTGGCACGCCAGGCTTCCCTGTCTATCACCAACTCCTGGAGCTTGCTCAAACTCATGTCCATCGAGTTGGTAATGCCATCCAACCATCTCCTCCGTCATCCCCTTCTCCTCCTGCCTTCAATCTTTCCCAGCATCAGGGTCTTTTCCAAGTAGTCGGTTCTTCCCATCAGGTGGCCAAACTATTGGAGTTTCAGCTTCAGCATCAGTCTTTCCAATAAATATTTAGGACTGATTTCCTTTAGGATGGACTGGTTGGATCTCCTTGCTGTACAGGGGACTCTCAAGAGTCTTCTCCAACACCACAGTTCAAAAGCATCAGTTCTTCACCTCTCAGCTTTCTGTATGGTCCAGCTCTCACATCCATACATGACTGCTGGAAAAACCATAGCTTTAACTACAGACCTATGTCGGCAAAGTAATGCAAGAAGGCTCCATTGTAATCCAGGAAGAGAGAAAGGTGCATGAACAAAAAACAGGATTGGTGATGCTGGCTAGGTGTGGGGGCATGACAGAGGGGAGAATTCAACTTGGTGGATGAGAGAACCCTAGCTGGGTGTTGAGGGGAAAAAAAAAGCTGAAGGGGTGGAGAAAGAGGAAGGAGATGGACAAGCACCTGTGCCCACCAAATTGCATGGGTGCAATGTATGGATGTGAGAGTTGGGACTGTGAAGAAAGCTGAGCGCCAAAGAATTGACGCTTTTGAACTGTGGTGTTGGAGAAGATTCTTGAGAGTCCCTTGGACTGCAAGGAGATCCAACCAGTCCATTCTGAAGGAGATCAGCCCTGGGATTTCTTTGGAGGGAATGATGCTAAAGCTGAAACTCCAGTACTTTGGCCACCTCATGCGAAGAGTTGACTCATTGGAAAAGACTCTGATGCTAGGAGGGATTGGGGGCAGGAGGAGAAGGGGATGACAGAGGATGAGATGGCTGGATGGCATCACGGACTCGATGGACATGAGTCTGAGTGAACTCCGGGAGTTGGTGATGGACAGGGAGGCCTGGCGTGCTGCAATTCTTGGGTTTGCAAAGAGTTGGACACGACTGAGTGACTGAACTGACTAATGTGAGGCCTGGTCTACCTGCAGCTGAGTAGAGGCAGTGGAGACACTTTGGGTGAGAGGTGGTGTGGGGTCCCTTTCTGAAGAGCACTGGAAGCAGAGGAGGAGAAAATGGCTTTGGGCATCTTGGCTGACTGGAGGAGGGTGCTCCTGGGGACACGGCAACTGTCCACACTCTGCGGATGATGTAGTGACCCTCAGGCAATGGGCCGCCTGGTCCCACTGATGAAGCCCATCCCAATTCAGAAATGATCATAAGGGGTGACGGTCAATTCAGCATGCATCCTCCAGCCCCAGCAGAAAGGCATTCCTGCCTTGGAAGGGAGCATTAGCCTCTCCAAACCTGACATGACAGTCCTCCAGTTCAGCCAGCCCCCTCCCTCCACGCACAGAGCATCCTTGAGACTCTGAGTGGCTTCTATGAGGGTGGGTCAACAGAAAAAATTTGATGGTTTTAATTTAAAGGTAAGTAAGTAAGTGAAGTCACTCAGTCGTGTCCAACTCTTTGGGACTCGGTGGACTGTAGCCTACCAGGCATCTCCGTCCATGGGATTCTCCAGGCAAGAATACTGGAGTGGGTTGCCATTTCCTTCTCTAGGGGATCTTCCCAACCTAGGGATCGAACCTGGGTCTCCTGCACTGGAGGCAGACACTTTAACCTCTGAGCCACCAGGGAAGATAGGAGTGGATAAATAAAATTGCTGCCAAGGAGACACATACCTAAGTAGGCTATAGTCTTATCTTGTTTGCTGTTTTTTGTTGTTTAGTTACTGAGTTGTGTCTGACTCTTTGCACCCCATCAACTGGAGCCTGGCAGGCTCCTCTGTCCATGGGATTCTCCAGGCAAGAATACTGGAGTGGGTTGCCATTTCCTCCTCCAGGGGATCTTCCTGACTTGGGGATCAAACTCCTGCATTACAGGCAGATTCTTTACTGCTGAGCCATTGGGGAAGCCCACTGGATAGTCATAGTGGCAGTAATAACAAGAATATTCATCATTCACAACCAGTTTCTTTAACTGACTTGGTAAGTGTATGACTTCATCACTATTTTCTTACACCTCTAAGAATATGATTCTGTTATAATCCATTTTTCTGGCACATTCGTTTGTTCCTCCTACCTCACTACCCAGGTCTAGAGGCTTATGTGAATATTCCTTAGTGAATATGGATCTTTAATACAACCCAGTTTTTCAGATATACTACACTGTCTTCCTAATGTGTTCATTCCTTAAAGGTTACTTATAAGTAGACAATGAATCATTCTGTTTTCTCCCATCTGTTCTCCAGTACTTTCGAAGTTGGTGGGGGAAAAAAAGGATTAACTTGGGTTTTAAAATGAAAGAGATTGGTCAGAATTGAAATTCAAGACTGGTCATACGATTCCTTTCAAATTAGAGTTGTGGGCTACGATGGTTATTAGGAGTTTGCTTAGAATTTTGGAGTTGAAAAGAATGATTGTTTTAATAGGACTTACAAAAATCAGCCAAAGGAGCTGGCAGCATGCCTAGACAGTGAGATCCCTGATTTTAGGAACTGTTTTTTTTTTTTTTAATAATTCCATTTCATATTTATAATAGACTTTAAAGCACATGATAATAACAAATGGTGTATTATTATTATTATTGTCACTTACTGCTTTATTGAATACCTCGTGCCTACTCTGTACCTAGGCTTCCCTGGTGGCTCAGACAGTAAAGATCCCACCTGCAATGTGGGAGACCTGGGTTTGATCCCTAGATTGGGAAGATCCCCTGGAGGAGGACATGGCAACCCACCCCAGTATTCTTGCCTGGAGAATTCCCATGAACAGAGGAGCCTGGCAGGCTGCAGTCCATGCGGCCAGAAAGAATAAGACATGACTGAACGACTAAGCACAGCACAGCACTCTGTACCTAGTATTGTGGGAGATCTCAAAGTAAATAAAGGAGAGGGAGAAAAATTGCTGCCCTTACAGAGGTCTCTTTGATCTGTGCTAACACAAATGCACATCTGAGGTCTCAGAGTGCCATCAAATGTAAAGGCATTCACGCTCCCTAAGGTTACGCAATGTACGACTCCAACTGTACAACATTCTGAAAAGGCAAAACTATGGAGATGGTGGAAAGACCAGTGGGTGCCAGGGATTAGAGGGGAAGGAGGGATAAACAGGTAGAGCACAGGGGATTGTGCTTAAAGTATTTATTTGCTTATTTGGCTGCATGGGGGCTTAGTTACAGCATGAAGGATCTTTAGCTGTGGCGTGTGGAATCTAGTTCCATGAACAGGGGTCAGACCTGGGGCTCCTGAATTGGGAGCATGGAGTCTTAGCCACTGGACCACCTGGGGAGTCCTGCGCACAGGGGGATCTTTAGGGCAATGAAGCTCTCCTGTGATGGATACATGGTATCTGCATCCGTCAAAATCCACAGAACTGAATAACATGAAGAAGAGCGAACCTAGGTGTGAGCTGTGGGCTGTGTTAGCAGGGGTCTGTTAATGTTGGCTCAGCAGTTGTAACACGTGTGCTGCACTGACAGAGATGTTAATAAGGGAAGCTGTTGGGAGCGGTGGGGGGGTTATGTGGGGACTCTTTAGTTTTTTTTTTTACTTGAAATATGGTTGATTTACAGTGTTGTGTTAGTTACAGGTATTTAGCAAATTGCTTCAGTTATGTGTATGTGCTAAGTCACTTCAGTCATGTCTGACTCTTTGCAACCCTATGGACTGTATGTAGCCGGCCAGGTTCCTATATCCATGGAGTTCTCCCAGCAAGAATACTGGAGTGGGTTGCCTTGCCCTCCTCTGGGGGATCTTCCCAACCTCAGGGCTCCTGTCTCCTGCATTGATAGGCAGGTTCTTTACCACTAGCACCACCAGGAAGGCCCAATTCTGAGCAACAGGGAAGAGCTGAGAAAGCTGTTTCTGTTCCTTCTCCTCTTCCCTTTCTCCTCATCTCAGGGTGGCCCTGCCCATCAGATTCCCTTCAGACCCGGGTGTGAGAGCAGTCCTTTCGCTGAGCCCTGGAGGAGGGCACTGCAATAGATGCTGGACTGGAGTCCCAGCGTGCGTGTCTACCTCCCACCCCTGCCAAGTGCTCTCCAGCCCTGTGGGCTCCATGCCCCATTCTCGAGCAAAGAGCAAGGTAAATTCTCCCTCTTTCTCCCCTAATAGATACTTATGTGCCAACATAATCTGATGAATACCAAACAGTATTTTTTCATTCTAGGATACTTAGATATCTGGTCCAATACACTGTAGAACAGAAGACAGTGAATCCTGCACGTCTATTCTAATTGATAAAGACAGTCTCCATTTACTGAGATCTTACCAGTTTACTCAGGTTTTACCATTTTACTCAAGCTTCGACCTGGGATGTTTTCACAGTTGATTTCCACCCCCGTGTTCCCAGATAAGGAAGACTCCCGGGAATGTTAAGTTATCTTCCTGAAGCCCCAGGGCTGAAGTGAAGACCTGGATCTTACCTCTTGATCTTACCTTCCGCTGAAGGGGCCAACCCACCCTCCTGGATCCCCTTCCGCCTCTACAAGCAATGAAGAAACAGGGCACTGGAGACTGACAGATGAAGATAAAAATGTCAGCGATATCATCAATCAAGTCAATTGTAGATTGTGACTTTAGGTCTGAGAAAAGTTCTCACTAATATTCTCTTAGTGCCCCCTGCCCCCCAGCCAGGCATAAAACTGAAGTCACCCCCACCATCCACCTTGCAGGTGACAGTCCCTGACTCCAGACTGCTCTCTGATGATGTCTGGATAGAGAGGTTAGAAAAGAGTGACTCCTCTGTGCTTCTAAAGAATTACTCTCAAACTACTAATAAATTAGGTCTATCCTATCAAGGCAGCAGCTTCCCAGGTAGCTCAAATGTTAAAGAATCCATCTGCAACTTGGGAGACCTGGGTTGGGAAGGTCCCCTGGAGAAGGGCATGGCAACCCCCTCCAGTATTCTGGCCTGGAGAATCCCGATGGATGGAGGCTACAAGTCTATGGGGTCACAAAGAGTCAGTCACAGTTGAGCGATTCTCACTTTCACTTTATCAAGGTAGGTGGACTGATGGGTTCCTCCCACCTGTCAGCGACTCCTTCTTTGGTGCAGAGAGTGGGATCTGAGGCCAGAAGTATTACTTTGTGGAAGCTCCTCAAAAAGAAAAATCTGAAATGAGAAGGGAGTTTCCTTATAGTATTAGTCAGCTCAGGCTGCAGTGAAAAGTACCACGGCCTGGGAGCTTAAATAGTAGGAATTTATTTCTCATTATTCTGGTGTCCGAGATGAAGGCACCAGCAGATTCGGTGAATGGTGGGAACTGGGCGCTCACAGTCCTGCTTTCTACATAGTGTTTAAAGCAGGTACGTGAAATTAAATCACAGCTCCATCATTCGCTAGCTGTTCGACTGTAGGTGACTCTTTCAACTTTACTGAGCTTTGTTTTCTCCATCATAAACAACAAAAGATAATGGTACACCAAACACTGCTTTGAATCTTTCAGTGGAGTGAGTGTGAAGGACACAGCATGGGAAGTGCTCAGGATATATTAACAGAGGGACACATAATTTCAGGGAGGTTATCATGTGAAAAAAAAGTGCACTGTCGACTTGGTAAGAGCTGGTGGTTTGTATCAGTGCCAGTGGTGGTTCATTCTCTCTTTGGTGGAAACTTTGAACTGAGTTTAGAGTTTAAGCTGCTGGTCAGAGCTGGGCAGCAGCCTATTACTAGGACGGGAAAAAGACCAAAGAAACCTTTGGAAGTTCCCTTTGGTGGGGAAGGTGGAATGCAGATGTCAGCTTTGTTTGCAGGGCTGTGAGTGATGGGGGGTCTTGTGGGCAGAGAATGGTCACTGTGGGAGATTTAGGGCCTTTGTAAGTCACGGTGAGACTCCCAGCGGAATGATGGGAGCTGAAGGAAACTTCGAGATGACTGGTCCATGTCACTCCTTTAACAGATTAGGGAAGTGAGAGCTGGAGAAGTCTGGTGATTTATACCCTCGACGCTTGTTAACTAGTGCCGGCCCTGGTGTACAACACCCAGCCTCTCCATGTCAATCAGTGGTTTCTCTCTTTAACCATCCTGTTAATAATCTAAAACCAGAAGTATCTTTTATCTCAGAAGCTTTTTTTAAAGTATATTATAAAGGGCAAGAACTATTAATTATTAAGCACCCACATATACTAAGATACCAGAAGTCCTACATGGGCTAAAGTTTGGTATTTTTGCTTGAAAATCACTGCAGACAGTGACTGCAGACAGTGACTGCAGCCATGAAATTAGTATATATGCGGCCTAAGTGAGCATTGCAGCCATTAAATTAAAAGATGCTTGCTCCTTGGAAGAAAAGCTATGACAAACCTAGGCAGCATACTAAAAAGCAGAGACATCACTTTGTTGACAAAGGTCCATATGGTCAAAACCGTGTTTTTTTTTTCTAGTAGTCATGTACGGATGTGAGAGTTGGACTATAAAAAAGGCTGAACACTGAAGAATTGATGCCTTTGAACTGTGGTGCTGGAGAAGATTCTTGAGAGTCCCTTGATCAGCCGTGAGATCAAACCAGTCAATCCTAAAGGAAATCAGTCCTGAATATTCATTGTAAGGATTGATGCTGAAGCTCCAATCCATTGGCCACCTGATGCAGAGTCGACTTATTGGAAAAAGCCTGATGCTGGGAGATTGAAGACAGGAGGCAAAGGGGACAACAGAGGATGGGATGATTGGATAGCATCACTGACTCAATAGACATGAGTTTGAGCAAACTCTGGGAGATGGTAAAGGACAGGGAAGCCTGGCTTGCTGCAGTCCATGGGGTCCTGAAGAGTCAGATAGGACTGAGCAACAGAACAACAAGAGAGGGTGTTCCCCTTTTCACTGAAGAAACTGAAACCCAGAAGGGTCAAGGGCTAGATCACAGGGACAAGATGACTCTAGGCCAATTCTTTACAGCTCTAGAGAAATCTGTTTATCTGAGGGCCAGCGATAATGTGTTCATGTAAATATTTGTGACAATTTCCAAGCAGGCAGAGGTGATTCTTTGAGATATTGATTTTTTAAAGCGAATAATCAAAAATTTTTCGTCTGATTTTTTGCTAATTCTAAAGAGCTAATTTAAAATCTCAATTCAGTCCTTGATATGCTTTTCTAAAACATATTTAAATGGATGTCATTATTAACAACTTTGAGAGATTCTTGCAGGTTTTGTTAAAGTTATATAAAGTAGAAATAAAATATGGAGAAGGAAATGGCAACCCACTCTAGTATTCTTGCCAGGAAAACCCCAGGGACAGAGGAGCCGAGTGGACTACAGTCCATAGTGTCGCAAAGAGTCAGACATGACATAGTGACTAAACAACAACAACTGTGTAGCACGTGAAACTGTATTTAATATTCTGTGATAAACCATAATGGAAAAGAATATGAAAAAGAGAATAATATATATGTATGTATCGGAATGTCCATAGTTCATCAGGCACTCTATCTATCAGATCTAGGCCCTTAAATCTATTTCTCACTTCCACTGTATAATCATAAGGGATTTGAGTTAGGCCATACCTGAATGGTCTAGCAGTTTTCCCTACTTTCTTCAATTTGAGTCTGAATTTGGTAATAAGGAGTTCATGATCTGAGCCACAGTCAGCTCCCGGTCTTGTTTTTGTTGACTGTATAGAGCTTCTCCATCTTTGGCTGCAAAGAATATAATCAATCTGATTTCAGTGTTGACCATCTGGTGATGTCCATGTGTAGAGTCTTTTCTTGTGTTGTTGGAAGAGGGTGTTTGCTATGACCAGTGCTTTTTCTTGGCAAAACTCTATTAGTCTTTGCCCTGCTTCATTCCGCATTCCAAGGCCAAATTTGCCTGTTACTCCAGGTGTTTCTTGACTTCCTACTTTTGCATTCCAGTCCCCTATAATGAAAAGGACATCTTTTTGGGGTGTTAGTTCTAAAAGGTCTTGTAGGTCTTTATAAAACCGTTCAACTTCAGCTTCTTCAGCGTTACTGGTTGGGGCATAGACTTGGATAACTGTGATATTGAATGGTTTGCTTTGGAAACGAACAGAGATCATTCTGTCGTTTTTGAGATTGATCCAAGTACTGCATTTCAGACTCTTTTGTTGACCATGATGGCTACTCCATTTCTTCTAA
>SJYQ01017556.1:0-14482 GCA_006410935.1 Redunca redunca
AACTTTTTTTTTTTCTTCTTAATAAAAGAGAGCAGTCTGAGAGTGAAATAAGACATCCGATTTCAGAACCCAAAGAAGAAAGAATAAACTAAATGAGTGATGGAAAAAACATACTGACAATTTCTATTCGCAAAAAAAAAAAAAGGTGTTATTTTCCTAACAGCAGGTGTTGCCCGGAGCGCAAATGGAATGTTAATCTTATCTCCTAAGCCACTCCCTCTGCCCCGCCCCCACCATAGAAAGCTACCCCCCACCGCGAGATTCGGAACATCCTGAGCAGAAGTCCTGAGGAGGATTTCTGCCCTTTCTGGCTGGCATGGCTGCACGTCTAATATGTCTGCAAAAACCTGGACCCACATATCTGAGGATCAGAGACCAAATGCGGCTTCCTTCCTTGCCGCTGGAAGCAACAGCGGCTCATCCCGGATCGGCCAAACCTAAGCCCACAGGTTTCGTGGTGAGGCGCCAGCTGGCCCCTGAAGGAAGGCATCGACGAAACCCAGGGCCAGCAAACGCAGAAGAGAGGAGTTGGTTTTGGCTGGCTCAGCCAGCGACCGCTGACAAATATTTGTGAATGGCCAGAGCCGGGGAGCCGGGCCTCCATTGTTGGAGCCCGAGGCCCAGCCCCAAGTCTGGTCCTTGGGCTAAGGCCCTCTCAGTCTGTTCCCAGGCCAATGACATGGGCCTCATGGGGTCATCGGCACGGCAGGTCTCCGTGGTAGCTCAGCCCTTCTCTACTGAGGGGGCTGGATCTGAGGGTCCATGGGAGACAGGAGGGTGGACACTTGGGAGCCGTGACCTGCTGACTTGGCTGGACACACTCCTGAGAGCCTCTTCGAGGCCCTCTGCTGTGGGAATTCTCTTCAGTGAGCCTCAGTTGCCTTATCTGTAAAATGGGAAGAAAGGTTCTTGACTGACCTGCACATAGAGACCAGTCCCAACAGTCACTAACCCTGAAAACTAAGCAGGAAAAGGGGCTCCATGCCCTGTGCCCCTCCTCCAGGGACACTTTCCCTGCCCTCCTAGGGGCCACCCAACCAACCTCATTTGCCATCCAGCCCCATAGCAGCCCACCTCCTTTTGCATTCATGAGTCTTGTCTCCGCATTTAGGAGCGGACTCTCAAAGGTGGACCCCCAAGCCTCTCCTTCCCTCCTGTAGACATCACTCCACGTGTGCAAAGGAGCTGCCACTCAGGCAGAGTGAGTCTGAGAACACCCAGTGGTGCTTAGCAACCTGGGACATTCTTCCTGGTCATTGCTTTGTTGACAGGACTGGCTGGCTCCAAGATCTTTTTTTTTTTTTGGTCTGCTTTGGGTCCTAGCTGCAGCACGAAGGATCTTCACTGGGGCACACAGCCTCTTTAGTTGCGGCAGGCAGGGTCAGTAGTTGTGGCTTAGTTGCCCTGTGGCATGTGGGATCTTAGTTCCCCAACCAGTGATCAGACCTGAGTCCCCTGCATTGCAAGGCAGATTCTTAACCCCTGGACCACCAGGGAAGTCCTTCCAAGGTTTTTTGAACCAGAAGAACATAGAGTTCCAGGCCCCACACAATTTCCAGAAAACAGTAGCAGAAGCTCTGCAAGACCTAGGCTGATTTCTTTCCAAGATCTTGACTACCATGTAGAAATTACCTCCCTTCTCCTCTGGGTGGAAAGAGGTGGGGTTTTTTTGAGAGGTGGGGAGGAGGACTGGGAGGATGCTGGGCAGAGAGAGGGGAATTCCTGATACGGCAAGTGGGAAGCCAGTTTCAAGACAGATCCTGGGAAGGCCTTGGTCAGCCGTCCTTTGGGGGGGCATTCTTTGGGCCATAGCTGCAGGCAGCACAAAAATTCTAAATAAGGATGACAGAAGCTGTGAGAATCAAGCATTATCTGCCAGGGAATTTCCAAGGTTCTTCTCTGGGCTTAAAAATTACTCACCCTCAAAGAACAAAGAGAGTGGAAGGAAAAAAGGTCAATCAGTGTAAAGTAGCTATTTAAAATCATAAAAGATGATGCCGTTTAAGTGGTGCCTTCAATATGTCAGCAAATTTGGAAAACTCAGCAGTGGCCACAGGCATAGAAAAGGTCAGTTTTCATTCCAGTCCCAAAGAAAGGCAGTGCCAAAGAATGTTCAAATTACTGTACAGTTGCACTCATTTCACATGCTAGAAAACTTATGCTCAAAATCCTTCAACCTAAGCTTTAGCAGTTCATGAACCGAGAGCTTCTAGATGTACAAACTGAGTTTAGAAAAGGCAGAGGAACCAGAGACCAAATTGCCAACGTTCGCTGGATCATGGAGAAAGCAAGAGAATTTCAGAAAAACATCTACTTCATTGACTACGCTAAAGCCTTCGACTGTGTGGATCACAACAAACTGTGGGAAATTCTTGAAGAGATGAGAATACCATACCACCTTACCTGTCTCTTGAGAAAGCTATATGTGGACCAAGAAGCAACAATTAGGACTGGACATGGAATAACTGGTTGATTCAAAATTGGAAAAGGAGTACAACAAATCTGTATAGTGTTCCCCTACTTATTTAACTTCTATGCAGAGTACCTTGTGTGAAATGCAAGGCTGGATGAATTACAAGCTGGAATTAAAGATTGCCAGGAGAAATATCAACAACCTCAGATATGCATATGATACTACTCTAATGGCAGAAAGTAAAGAGGAACTAAAGAGCCTCTTGATGAGGGTGAAAGAGGACAATGAAAAAGCTGGCTTAAAAGTCAGCGTTCAAAAAAACTAAGATCATGTCATCCAGTCTCATCACTGCAGGGCAAACAGAAGGGGGAAAAATGGAAACAGTGACAGACTTTATTTTCCTGGGCTCCAGAATCACTGCGGACAGTGTCTGCAGCCATGAAAAGACACTCAGAAGGAAAGCTATGACAAATCTATACAGCGTATTAAAAAGCAGAGACATCACTTTGCTGACAGAAGTCTGTCTAGTCAAAGCTATGGTATTTCCAGTAGTCATGGATGGATGTGAGAGTTGAACCAAAAGAAGGCTGAGCGCCGAAGAATTGATGCTTTTGAACTGTGGTATTGGAGAAGACTCTTGAGAGTCCCTTGGACAGCAAGGAGATCCAACCAGTCAATCCTTAAGGAAATCAACCCTGAATTTTCATTGGAAGAACTGATGCTAAAACCGAAACTCCAATACTTTGGCCACATGATCCGAAGTGCTGACTCACTGGGAAAGACCCTGATGCTGAGAAAGATTGGAGGCCAAAAGGGGAAGAGGGTGGCAGAGGATGAGATGGTTGGATAGCATCACTGACTCAGCGGACACTAATCTGAGCATGCTCCCGGAGATGGTGAAGGACAGAGGAGTCTGTTGTGCTCCAGTCCGTGAGGTTGCAAAATGTCCGACACAACTTAGCAACTGAACGAAAACAAAATCTAAAAAATAAAAGTAGAGAGAATTTAGAAAAAGTCTCGACAAAAAGTCCTGGGGAATTGGTGGGCCATGGAATTGCATCTGCTCTCCCAGGGCTTCTCCAAATGAGGGGGTCCAGACCCCTGAGCTGACCTGTGTCTCGGGCGTCCGGCACACGTGAGGGCAGTTGGTGGTCTTGGGAGGAGCCCAGCTCAGTGAGTCACCTTGCTGGTGGGGCCCAGCTTGTCCTTGTTGCCCTTTGCCCAGGTGCCCATGCTGATGGATTCCCCTGCTATGAATGCAAACTTCTTCCAGAACTTAATGTTAGGCCCATGCTGGTTCCTGTGTTTCGAATGAGACCATTAGGGAAGGAAACAGGCCTTAGGCCTGTTGGTGGTGGTGGTGGTGGTGGGCTTGGATGAAAGTGCTGCCTCTTTTGACTCTGTGCTGTGCCGCGCTAAGTCACTTCAGTCATTTCCGACTCTGTGCCACCCTGAGGACTGGAGCCCGCCAGGCTCCTCTGTCCATGGGATTCTGCAGGCAAGAATACTGGAGTGGGTTGCCACGCCCTCCTCCAGGGGATCTTCCCCACCCAGGGATCGAACCCGCGTCTTCTTATGTCTAACCTGCAATGGCAGGCGGGTTCTTCACCACTAGCATCACCTGGGAAGCCCTATTAAATCATTAAAATAAACACATCTAAAACCCCTGGATTTTTATGTATACAGTCAAACACAAGAGAACACTGAAGGGCAGAGAGAAGGCAGACTGGCTGGGGCCTTGGCCCCTGAGGGGCGACACAGCAGTGGGTGAGTTTTCTTCTAAGCCTCATTCATCTCTGACTTGGAGGGAACGTATTTAGCAACCCAGAAACACCCACAGGTGCAGACAGACCAAAATGGCCCCAACGGAAGCCTGCCCTCTGCAGCCAGCGAACCAGAAAGGAGCAGCCTCTTAAGACAGAGAACTCTTCGGCAGAAGCTGCTCTACTTCAGGCAAATGCCCTAGAAAAAACTAGCTCCATGCCACCTGTGCCAGAAGGGACAAATGAAGGACCAGGATTCCACCTTCGCCAGGCTGTGATGAGGCACCCAAAGCCCGCCAGGGTGGGGTCAGGGAAGCTGAGTGGGCAGTTGGGACTCATGCCTGGGGGTCACCAACCAGCCCTGCCTCTGTGTCGGTGGAGGCTATGTGGGGAGCAGCAGGGAGGCACCCTCCTCCTCCTAGCCAGGGAGCTGTCTGTGTGAGGACCCAGAACACCCACCATGGATGGCATGAAAGAGTACCCTCCCTTGCTGCATCAGAGAAGGCCTGGTGGGGAACCTGACTTCTCCCCCCACCTTGCAGTAATGAGACAGTGCAGCTCTTTCTACCAGACCAAGGTCAGAGGATGCCAGCAGAAGCAGCCAGCCAAACGGAAGAGTTGATTAAGTCGAATGTCATAACATACTACCCAACCTGTCCAGCTTTCAACCAAAAACCTCCTGTCATACTAAAGCCTTGAAAGATCTCACTTGAATGAAAAAAGACATGTCAATACCGAAATAACAGAAATGTTAGAATTGTGTGACAAAGCAGCATAAAAATGCTTCAAAGAGCATCTCCAAACCCTCTTGATACACCTATTCAGAATTAAAGGAAAACTCAGTTGGATGGACTCAACACCCAAATGGAGGACACAAAGGGAAGAACCAGTGTCCTGGAAAAGAAACAATAGAAATGACCTAGTCTGAGCAACAGTGAGAAAATAGAAAAGAATGAAGTGAGCTTCACAGACCTAGAGGACCATAACCAAAAATCCAACAGGCAGGTCATCCGGGAGGTAGCAGAAAAAAAGGGTATAACTGAAAATGACCCAAAGAAACAATGGTTGAAAACTTCTCGTGCATTGCTAGTGGGAATATAAAATGGTACAGCCTCTATGGAAAACAGTTTGATAACTTCTTTAAAAATTAAATATGCAATTACCTTTGAACACATCAGCGGTGCTCACAAGCATTTATTCAAGAGCAGTGAAAACTATGTCCACACAGAAACCTGTGAACAGATTTTCCTAGGTGCTTTCTGCACAACAGCCAATAATTGGAAACAACCCAGATGTCCTTCAGTGGGTAAATGACTAAACTCGCTGATATAGCCACACCATGGAACACTACTCAGCAGTGAAAAAGGAACAACTGTGGATACATGCAGTCACCTGGATGGATCGCCAGGGAATTATGCTAAGTGAAAAAAGCCAATCCCATTGGGTCACATACTGTATGTATATAACATTCTTGAGATGATAAAATGGTGGAAATGGAAACTATATTAGTTGTTGCCAGGGGCCAAGGAGGGAGGGAAGTAAGCGTGTCTATGAAAAGGTAGCACAGCACAGGAGATGGTGGTGATAGAAGTGTTCTGTATCTTTGCTGCTGCTGCTAAGTTGCTTCAGTCATGTCCGACTCTGTGCGACCCCATAGACGGCAGCCCACCAGGCTCCCCCGTCCCTGGGATTCTCCAGGTAAGAACACTGGAGTGGGTTGCCATTTCCTTCTCCAGTGCATGAAAGTCAAAAGTAAAACTGAGTCAGTGTCAAAATCCTGGTGGTGATCTTGAACTATAGTTTTGCAAGATGTTACCATGGAAGGAAGCTGAGAAAAGGATACAAAAAAATCTCTGTATTCTTTCTTACAACTGCATGTGAATCTATAATTATCCCACAAGAAAAAGTTTAGAAAAATAAATTTATGTTCATTTAGAAAACACAAAAGAAGAAGAAAAATCCTTACCCCATCCCCCAGGGATAATGACTGTTAGCATTTTGTTGAGTGTCCTTCCAGATTTTTCTATGCATATAAACACTTGCCATGAAAACGAGCACTGTGCTGCACACACAACACACTGGGCAAAGAGTGAGCTTTCTCACCACGTTCGTTGTTTCACTGTCCGTTTTTATCTATTCTAAACACAACTGTGATGAACATCCTTATGCTTTGATAATTTCCTTTGGATAAATTGTCGCAAGTGGATAAATTGCAAGGGCTAGCGGTTTACATATTTTAGAGGCTTTTGTAACAAATTGTAGAATTTTCCTCCCAAAACATACTCATTTCTGCTTCTGATATACAGTGTGTTGTAAGTTACTGTTTGTGTGGAAACAAAAAGAAACCTATACACTTGTCTCTCACTTGGCAGCGTTATTTTTAAATTTTTTTTAAAAGCGCTTTTTTACGTATTTGTTATTTTCGGCTGTGCCGAGTCTTCGTGGCGGCGGGTGCTTTTCTCTGTTTGCAGCGAGTGAGGAGCTCCTCTTTGTTGTGGTGCATGGCCTCCTCTCCCTGGTGCCTTCTCCGGTGCAGCACAGGCTGTAGCTGCGCGGGCTTCAGTAGTTGCGCTTCCCAGGCTCTAGAGCACAGGCTTAGTCGTTGTGGCTCAGGGGCTTAGGTATTCTGCAGCATGTGAGATCTTTCCAGACCAGGGATTGAACCTGTGCCTCCTACGCTGACAGGTGGAGTCTTTACCACTGAGCCACCAGGGAAACCTCACTTAGCAATTTTAACTCCCCCTGTAAACCCTGCCACTTAGGGAAAGCTTTTCTTTTAATTTCTTAATTCTTATACAATGTTTAAAAGTTACTTTCTATTTATAATTATTGCAAAATATGGGTTATATTCCCCAAGTTGTATAGCACATGCTTGAGCTTAGTTTACACCCAAGAGTTTGTGCCTCCCACTCCCCTACCCTTATATAGCCCTTCCCCACTGGTAACGACTAGTTTGTTCTCTACATCTGTGGGTCTGTTTCTGTATTTTGACCACACGAGAGGTCGAACCTGTGCCCCCTGCAATGCAAGGGCAGAGTCCTAACTACTGAATCACCAGGGAAGTCCCTCTTGTTTTTAGGTATATTCATTAGTCTGTTGTATTTTTTAGATTCTACATATAGGCGATATATCAAGTATTTCTCTCTCTTTTCCCTCTTAGTATAATGCCCTCCATGTGCATCCATGTTGTTGCATATGCAAATAGTCATTGTGTTTTTGTGGCTGAGTAGTATTCCATTGTGTATGTACCACAACTTCTGTTGATGAACACTTAGGTTGTGTCCATGTTTTGGCAATTACAAATAGTGCTGCTAGGGAACATTGAGGTGCATATATCTTTTCAAATTAGTGGTTTTGGTTTCTTCAGATATATACACAGGAGTGGAGTTGCTGGGTCATATGGTAGCTCTATGTTTTATTTTTTGAGAAACTTCCATACTGTTTTCCACTGTGGTTGCACCAATTTATATTCCCACTAACGCTGTTCAAGAGTTCCCTTTTCTGCACATCCTCGCCAACATTCGATACTGGTAGAAGAAAAGCTTTTCAGTGAAAAAAATTTCATTAATTTTAATGGGAACATGATCCATTTAACCCCAAACCCAGGATACCCCCAAATTTTCAAAGATACAAAATTATCAAGTGAACATCGAAATTGAGTTTATGTAAGTAATGATAATTTTAGAGCAAGTAAATACAGTTTGTTCATGAAGTGCAGTGCAGTGAAGGCCTGTTGTATTGGGCAAAGAGATAGATCACAGAATGGGATGGGAGCCTCATTTGCTAGAATGTGGAGCTTCTCTCCGTAAACTTTCTTCTCTCACTTTACAACTTTGAGAGGCTCATGGTTATCCTGTTCTCCAGCTGCACTTCAAATAAGGTTATGACGCGGAAAACACCATTAGGGCAAAACAGGTGGAATGCAAGAGCACTTCAGTGATGGAAGCAGCCCTTTGGTGCAAGACTGAAGGGTCCCCAGGAGACCCCCCACCCCCTTGCTGTCTTAGTCTGCAGATCAAAACATATGGGGTTTGTCCCAAGATGCACAGCCCAGATTTGTTCCGTATGAGAATCTCTGGCTTCCCTGGTAGCTCAGCTGGTAAAGAATCCACCTGCAATGCAGGAGACCCCAGTTCGACTCCTGGGTCGGGAAGATCCACTGAAGAAAAGATAGGCTACCCACTCCAGTATTCTTGGGCTTCCCTTGTGGCTCAGCTGGTAAAGAATCTGCCTGCCATGAGGGAGACCTGGGTTCGATCCCTGGGTTGGGAAGATCTTCTGGAGAAGGGAAAGGCTACCCATTCCAGTATTCTGGCCTAGAGAATTCCATGGACTGTATAGTCCATGGGGTTGCAACGACTGAGTGGCTTTCACTTACTCAAGGATGAGACTCTCTGCTTTGAAAGTGTCAAGTAAATCAGTGAGCCTCTTTGCTGAAAACTACCGTGTTAAATATCACGTCAGTAGCCCAAGGCTCAGGCTGCCACAACCTGATAGCAATAGATTGAGGCCCACCCTAACAGCTCCATTTTAACTTAGTCACATCTTTAAAGGCCCTCACTCCAAATGCAGTCGCATTCTGAGGTCCCAGGGGTTGAGGCTTCAACATACGAATTTGGAGGAAACATAGTTCAGCCTGTAATAATTTCTTGGAGCATTTTTAAAATTTGTTTATTTATTTATGTTTGGCTTCGTTTGGGTCTTTGTTGCTGCACAGACTTCCTCTAGTTGCGGCGGTTAGCGGGGTGGCTGCTCTCTGGTTGCACAGGGTTCTCACGCCGGTGGCTTCCCTTGCTGCAGAGCTCACAAGGGCACTCAGGCTTCAGTAGCTTCAGCTCACAGGCTCAAGACTGTGATGCACAAGCTAAGTTGCTCCGTAACATGTGACATCTTCCTGGAACAGGGATTGAACCCGTGTTCCCTGCATTGGCAGGCAGATTCTTAACCACTAGACCACCAGGGAAGTCTTCTTATAGCATATTTTGTTCATGGCTTGGGGGTGAAAATGTCAGTGTACCTAAAGAAAGGTTGTTTAACAAATGGTATAACTGTTCACGGGCCATGATGGTTAAAACGTCATTAATAGAATGCTTGCTAGCTGAAGCTTCCCTTGTGGTTCAGCTGGTAAAGAATCCGCCCGCAATGCGGGAGACCTGGGTTTGATCCCTGGGTTGGAAAGGTCCCCTGGAGAAGGGAAAGGCTACTCACTCCAGTATTCTGGCCTGGAGAATTCCATGGACTGTATAGTCGGACTGTAAGAGTCGGACACAACTGAGCGACTTTCACTATCCAGCGCAGTTCTGTGTACACATCTTTACTGCAACACGCATAGAATATGTTCACAAAATGGGAATGGTTAAGAAACATACTGGGTATCTGGGGACAGTCAGGAGGGTTCGCTGTGTACTCCAATGATGTCACTTTAGTTTTGTTTTCTACACATGTATTAATGCATATTCTAATAAGGGAATAAAATACTTATTTTAAGTCAAGAGTTGACTTAAATCCTGGGTGATCATAGGGACCTATCTGTCATATTCTCTCCTGTAACCCCAGGCCCCAGTGCAGAGCCTGGTGCATAGGAGGCCTTCAGTGAGAGTACTGAAGGAATGAAGAAATGAATTCTTCTGCAGGTATTTGGATATAGGGACCCTGGCCAGCGGCCCCAGTGACCCTCTCTTGTCTTTCCCCTTTGTTTGGCAGGCGGCAGCAGAGACCCCCAGGAGGGAACAAGCCCCAGCAGCACGGTGACCACCCGCCAGGCAGTGCCAAACACAGTAGGGACCACCAGAAATCCTACCAGGGGGGCTCGGCGCCCCACCCCTCAGGGAGGTCCAGCCACCACGGCTACAGCCAGAACCGGCGCTGGCACCACAGCAACCTGGAGCATCCTTCCGGCGACAAGGGGAAGGCAGGCGCCCACCGCAACGCCAAAGAGACCGTGCCCACGGAGGGCCCCAGACTCGAGGATGCCCTGGGGGACGCTGGGCACGGCGGCCTCGAGTCCCCCCGCAGCCCTGATGCCCTGGCCCCGGTGGCTTCCGAGAGGCTCACCCTGCTGCAGCCAGGGTGTCCAGAGGCCGAGACAAAGCTTAAAGACAGTATTATTCCCGAGCGTGGTGGGGAGCGCCCCAAAATTACCCTGCTCCAGTCTTCCAAAGACAGGCTGCGGCGAAGGCTGAAAGAAAAGGTACCGGTAATTGAATTTTCCTTGTTCTCTTGCACCAGGCAGGACAGCACGAGGTAGGCACCTGGGTGGAAGGGCTTGGGGGTGTGGGCCTGGGGAGCCTTGTGGAGGCAGAGACCAGCACCTGCTCTCTGCTGCCCGAGAGACCCCTGGTCTGCAGAAGGCAGACCCGTGGCCAGCTCTGCATGTGAACTCCTTCCAGCACGTTCCACCCTCCAGGAGACTCAGCTGGACACCTGGTACCAGCCCCCAGCCTGAAAAGGGAGGGTGGGGGAAGAGGCATGTGCCTCTAGGTGATGGGAGGGTGGCAGAGAAGGCCTGGTATTCCCCGCCACCACCACCCCTGCAGCATTATCTGGGGGCGGATGCCGCCCTGTTAGTGCTAAAGGGCATCTGGGGAAAATACAGAGCCTATGAGATAAGAATGCTTCTCCCCAAGGTAAGTACCAGCCAGGCTGTGCTTCCTGCCAAGGGTGGGCAAAGGTGAGCTGGACAGAGTGCAGCAGGCTGGCTTCAGCCTTGCCGCTGCCCTCCCCCACCAACCAGCAGCCAGGAAGGGAGTGGATTTATGGAGGCACTCACTCTCAGCATCGCTCAGGTGCCCACCCTGCACAGGCATGGCCCTGAGAAGGAGGGTCTCCTTAAATTTGGAATGCACTCTCATTCCTCACCCTACTCCTGCCCTGGCCTCCAGAGTCTGGTTCACACATTGAAGAAGAGATGCCCCGAGCCTCCAGAGGAGAGCTGGGGCTCTGTCCCTGGCAGCATTAGGTCCACTCTGCTCACCCTAGCTCCCCATCCCTAGCTACGGGTGTAAGTAAGGTCACCTTGGAGAAGAAGTGTTCCCAGGAAAGGGCAGCTTGCCCCCAGCTTTCCCAGGCATGGGGAGACTACATGGAGTCCTCCTTGTGGGGCTTCTGCGGAGCTTGAAGTTCCAGGCTTCTCCCCAGCCCCTCTCTCCTGCCTTCTTTACTCCAACTTTCACCTCCGAGGACCAGGTCCACACCCAATCAGGACAAGGCAGGTCAGACCTCTTCCCCGCTCAATTCCTGAAGCTGACATGCTGCTCCTGGAGTCCCTTACAGCCCTGAGTGCCCACCCATACTCCCCACAGGGCAGGCGCTGTGAGGTCCTGGAGAAAAGCATCCTTCATTTCCTTATGTCCCAAAGGTAGGAGGCTGGAGAGGTTCTCAAGTGTACACCATGTATGGTCTCTGCCTGAAGAGTTTCCTGGACAGATTGCTCCAATCCAGCCAGAGAGAGAATTGCTAAGTTCTCTTCGGTTCTGCTAAATGCAGCCGTGGTGCCACAGAGCAAAACAACACAGGCTTTAGAGTCAAGCAAACTAGCTGGGTCCTCACTCTGCCTTTGATCGACTAGGTGGCCTTGGGCAAGCCACCTCGCCTCTCTGTGCCCCCAGTGTACCCATCTGTAAAATGGGTGTCACACAGTGGTGTAATACCGCCTTGTAGACAGACTGAAGGTCAAATGTCATAACCTGTCAGAAGACCCTTGTGGGTGATTATTCTACGTACCGACCACTATTCCTGCCCGTGGTTGGGATGGGGCAGGAAGAAAGAGATAGGACAGATAAGGTAGATCCGTGATGCCCGTATTTCAGCTGCAAAGACTGCTCTCAGGTCTAGCCTCCTGAACTCCTGGACCAGGAGGACATGGGCTCGGGCAATGGCAGGGCTCAAAGAAAGCTATATGGACCATCTAATCTAACCTCCTCATGTATCTGGGAGGAAACTGAAGCCCAGGGAGTGAAGCCACTTCCCAGAGCTGTCCAACTAGAGATAGAGACTAGGTTCGAGAGCCCCGGGCTGGGCCTCCCGCCTAGGATTCTTCTGTTGATGACAGAATGGCAAACATGGGCACCCCTCTGTGTCCCTGACCCTGCCCTTCAACCCTGGTTTCACATCCCAAGAGTTAAGTCCATCACTTGTGGCCACCAGTCCCTGTGTTTGAGTGCATGCTTCTGAGACTGTCAGATCCATTTTCTTCCTCGTGCAGCGCAGGTCTGGTCCCAGTTATAGTGAAACCTCTAGTGGGTGTAGGGTTTTTCATCTGAAATTTCCCTCCGAGAAGCGCCAGTTGTTTCTGTGGCACTTTGGAGGATTCCTTCGTGTGCAGTGCTTGTTGTGAAAAGCCAGCACACAATGCCAAGGCTGTGTCACAGGGCTCCCTGTACCCAGAGAGCATGACAGTCCTCGGGCTGAAGTCCATCGTGAGTCCAGAGCCGAGAGTCTGGAGGACTGGGTGTAGCCGCTCTGTGGGCATCTTTAACCAACACAGCAGGCATTTGGGATGCCACCTCCTTCCTGACCTACTCTCCCTACCCTTGTTTTCTCTTGGCCCAACTTCTTATCTGTTAGTTTATTTCTTCTTTAATAAGCCCCATTAAATCATCTCTACATTGAGACATCTGATGGACTGGTAGAGCCAACAAATCAAGCCAATATAATGAGAAACCTGGTTAAGAGCTGGAGCTCTCAAAAAAAGGCTCCACTCAGGGCGTCACAGGGGCCGGGCAGGGGAACAGGGAGCCTGGGGCCCGAGGGTCCTCGGTCAGGTCCCAAGGGGATCAGACCACCGGTTCTAGAAGTGGCACGGGTCCTTTCTGAGGGTGACTGCCCTCCCTGCATGGAAACCTGGAAACCCTTGGCGGAAACCCGGGCCCCACTCAGGCACCGCTCGATTTGTCCCCTACGCCTCCCCTGCCCCCACCAGGATGAAGTGGCCGTGGAGACCACCAGCCCTCAGCAGAACAAGATGGACAAGTTGATCGAGATTCTGAACAGCATGCGGAACAACAGCAGCGACGTGGACGCCAAGCTCACCACCTTCATGGAGGAGGCCCAGAACTCCACCAACTCGGAGGAGATGCTGGGGGAGATCGTCCGCACCATCTACCAGAAGGCCGTGTCCGACCGCAGCTTCGCCTTCACGGCCGCCAAGCTCTGCGACAAGATGGCGCTCTTCATGGTGGAGGGGACCAAGTTCCGCAGCCTGCTGCTGAACATGCTGCAGGTAACGGGCGCCGACAGCTGTGCCTCCCGCCCCGCCTGCCACGGGCCGGCTCCGGAGAGAGGGCTGCGGATCCTGACCACGGTCGGACTGCTCCCGAGTTCCACCCTTGCCCGATTAATTATGGAAAATAGAAAGGCACTCAGAGGGCAAGGGATGAGTGGCCAGATTTGCGTGTGTTTGTGTGAGGGCTCCATGGTTACGATGGACCAATATAATTTTATAGGTGCTTCGTGTGTAACCAGCCTTCCCCTCTATTTCCATGATAAGAGGGCTGCCTCTTGTCTTAGACCCGTTCTGTGCTTTGACCTCTCCGCGTCCCAGCGGACACACAATGTGCCATGGACTTTTCTTTTCCTTCTCCTCCTCCCCACCTCAGGACCACCCCCAGGCCCTGCAGTGACGCACTGCTTGTAGGTGGTCCTGAGACAGGTCTCAGCAAAAGGCATATAGCAAAAGGGCTTTGAGTTGCGAAGCTGCGGTCTGTCTGCTGACCCGCTGGGCTTCTTGAAACCTCTTCTGGGGCAGAGAGGTCAATGGCCGTCTCGTTTCTTGGTGCCTCCCCACTCCAAGCCCTTCTACCCAGAAANTACCCAGAAAGCTTAATCCTTCCCCTCCCCTTCCTTCCTCTGTGGGTGCCGACGTCCAGCAGTGGTTTTACTGGGGTGTGTAATGGGCGTGGGCCCTTAAACTGAGTGCAGGGTTGTGTGATCTCCCAGGTGGGGAGCTGAAGGCTGTCTCTTCACCGCGGTCACAAGGGAACCGGTCCCAGCTCTGGTGGCATTGTGAAGAGGCAGCAGGTGGCATAGGACGGCGGCCGTGCCAGGCCTGGGACTGTCCTTGGAGACTCTTGGCTGGGGAAAAAAGTCATCTCTGCTCCTCCTCTGTACCTTAGACAGGCTGAGATATGCATTGAGTTTCAGCCCAGGTAGGGTAAAACAGGAGCTTGAAAGTTTCGGAAGTAGGATCACAGAGCCAGACGAAGTACCTGCAGGTCTTTCTTAAGGATGGTGACTGTGTAATAGATCATCCGAACCGTGACATTTCTGAGAGTTGGGGGCTGTATTCATCATCAGGCCTAGACCCCCC